>KK117848.1:0-37589 GCA_000611955.2 Stegodyphus mimosarum | reverse complement strand
ATCTTTGAGTTTGTTAATGAAAAATTCGTTAAAGTTTTAGAGAATATTGTTACGAATTTCACATTTATTTGGCTATTTATTTAGAATTGTAATTAAAATTCCTTTTTATTTGCCTGTGCAACGCAGACGATTTTTGAAGAGAAAGCTACGTCAAAAAAAATAAATAAATAAATAAATAAATAAATAAAATAAGCTGTAAATTGAAACGTGAAACGACGCAAAATGCCAAAACGAAAGTAATAGTCCTTCGGGATTCAAATCCCTTTGGACTAATAATTTTAACAAAATGGGTAAACCACATTTCCGTTATTATCGCTTTCAACAAATATGCCAAATTTCAAAATGCGCCAGTATATAAATTTACGTATATCTTCGGAAATTTTGAATAAAAAGCCGTAATTTTTTGCAGGTACTAATTAATTAATTGCTTAGAAATGCACCTACTTTAAGATGGTTGTAAAAGATTTATAGGTTAGAATTCACATTTTTTCGAAAAATTTAAAAAAATTATTTAAAAATACAAATTTTAAAAATAAATCATAAAAAATGGGTAAATTTTATTTGGAATGAATCTAAATTTCGAACTGTGTAGGAAGGAATCAAATAAGTTTTATAAAAAAAGGAGATATTAATAAATACATACAAAATCGAATTAACAGTGAGGAGCTAAAATTCTGAGAACCAATTTTTTAAAAACCATTCGTGCGATTTTTACAAAATTTGGTAGTTTGGCATAATTTGAGTCATAGAATCGAAATATGGAAAAATATTGGTATGCTATTTCAAAAAAGTCCGATTTTGTGTCAAAATACCAATATTAGAACAAAGCTATATATAAATCTAATATATATCCTAAGTCGCACTTTCGAGACGTGAAAAACGCAATTTGAGTTTCGTCAATCGGCCCAGTAGAACAGAAATATAAAACTGTCCCCCCCCTTCCTTTTTTTTTTTTTTTTTTTTTTTTTTGCGCAATGTACATTTCAGCAAATAACACCTAAACTACTGGAAACTACTATATTCCGCAAAACAATTTATCACTTTGAGTTTTTATGAGAGAATGAAATTCTAAGTTCTAATTCAGGTCTAATTCTTTGGGGTACCTAAATATTCTAAAATAAATGTTCTTCTGATTGCTTTAAATATGTGTCATTAACTATCCTAATTTTTCGAACACATGATGACTTTTAAGAACATACTATTAATATAGTTATATAAATTTTTGCATCACGTTATCAGAATGCTCATGACACTTTCTTAGTTAAATAGAAGGGCTATTTTTTAAGTGCGGTCAGTTTGTGAATACCCTCTGAAATTTTGCTTGTGCATAACACAGAGTTGTACACAGGCTTTCGGCATTCTTTGCGCACATTCCGACGCCACTTCTATTCACAGTATGAATCTGAACTTCGTAGTGTGAGATTGAAATGTTTAAGAAAATCGAGCGCCTCAGCGGCTATGAAACACGTCCAGTCAGCCGATTTTTAACAGCAGGAAATATGCAAGCTGCGGTGTGGAATGTCCAATTACAATGTAACGAGTGACAGTAAAGTGCGAAAATGAATGAGATTATTCAAGAAAAGTTGGGAAGACATCCATGATGTATTCAGCTCTAATTGGCCGTAAGTAAGCACTGATGATCAAGAAAAGTTCGGAAAACATGCGTGATACATCGAGTTCTAATAGCTCGGGTGTAAGTACTCATGATCTGGTGCAGCGGCTGACATCCAAATTCTCCCGAACAAGTGGCTTTAAAGCAAATCGCATGGAAGAAACGCTACTGATGGAGAAGTGAACATGATCGTAAACAACAGTCTGTGAGAAGGGTATCTGAAAATTCGTTGCTCGTTGAGATTGATATTTATGTCAAAAAGAAAATTATATATAAAAATAGAAAAATGCCCGTAAATTCAGAAAATAATGTTTTTCAAAATTTTATGTTTCCTTTTAATTGCAAAACAGACCTTATTTAAAAAATAGCCCTTGTAAAATAGTCTTCAAATTTTAAAACTCATTCACTCTGGTTTAAACAAGTGTTTAAAATCTTTAATGCTCAGAGCAGTTGGTATTTGGGTAAAACTTGTGTGTAAATTTCTGATAAACTACTTTCGAGTAATTGATTTAGTAAAAACTGGAATTACTTACATCATCCGTCAACAATATAAGAATAATAAAGTGAAAGAAATCATTAAGACTTCTGTAATACATTATTTAGTTTTCATTTTGACTGAGCTACTATAATTTATAACATAGCTTCAAAGAAATCATCAAAGTATCGAGAATAAGAAAATATAAGCATTTGTTTATATAGAGGCCATATTTAAATTTTCGCAAAAGCATATTTAAATAAATTATATGAGGTTTTGATTTATTAAGAAAATAAATTAGTACAATAAATTAAACGGGGAAAAAGGAAAATCAAGCCAGACCTTTTATATTCTCGAGGATTGAAATGAAATTCTTCCTCCCCCATTAATTGTCCACATGTCTTCTCATTTAAAAATGCTTGTTTAATCTCCCCATCACCCGGATCAAAGGTAAGACAAGTGAAATCATCTGCCGTTTTGAATTCGACTGTGAAAATATCTTCTTCGAGAGGCATGAGACTTGCAGAAGATGCTGTCAAAGTAAGTCCGTCAGTCAATGTTAGAACTCGGAATTTTATGATGACAATGTTACTCTCTTCCAGAAGATTGAAGGCTTGGAATGATGCAGTATATTCTCCAACCTGGAAGTGTCATCTCTGTCATATTTACAATATATTCAAATTACATAACATGCACATTGCATCAAAAATTTCTATGGTTTATACTTTGCCAAAGTTTTACAAACTTAATTCTTAGGAAGAAAAGAAAAGAAAAAATCTTTTGTCGATACATAATACAAGAAACTTAAAATCTATTTTAAGTGAAAAGATAGTAGATACACTTTTCTTCCGAAAATTTTATGATAGTTCTTAATCTTTTGTACAAATTCCAGATGCCAAAAGCATAACTTTTTGGTCAAAATAAAACAGCTGATATTTATTAAATGAAATATCTCAGTTAATTATTTCTAATTCCTTAGAATATATAGATTTAGTTTCGTATAAAAAAAACACAATTTTCCATGAATCGTTTTTAATTTAAATCTTTGTTTGGAGAAAGGTTAATTTCTTTCAAACTGGAAAGCTTGAATTATTCGCATTTCATTATGTTAATGAATATGAATGAGAAAAATGTAAATTTGTCAAATTATTAAATTACTTCTTTCTATCGTAAAAGAACGTCATAATAAAACAGGAAAACGGATATAAAGAAAGTTAAAATAGAACTTATTGAACAATTATTACAGTATTTCTTACGCAGAAATGGATTTTCTATGTATTAATAACAACTCCGCTGGATGCAAATTACAAAAGACTGTTTTTGACGGAACCTTTTAAACTAGCTAAAAAAAATGCTTAAAAATTGCTACGGATACAAGACAAATGTTAATTATTGATCCCTTTCGTAAGAAATGTGCATGTATTTATACATTATTTGTTATTATAATTCTGTATGCTGCTTTGTTTGCAAGTTCGATAGAAGAAACTGGAATTACATTCAAGGTTAAATTATTTGAAGATGACAAAGCCACAAAGGCTATCTGTCTAAGAGAAGGGATGCCCTTCTTGGAGGAATTTCTTAGAAAAACTGACTTGCTTTCACGTTTCCGATTTAATTTACTTGACTCATGGAAAAATCCATGAAAACCAACCATGCAGCCTGCCCGTTTACCTAGGAATGAATGCAGGTCGAGCTATCAATATTTAAAGGTTTTAGCTGCATATTCAAGTGTCTAACAAAATTCCAAGGTCACTGATGAGACACATTTAAAATGAAGTGGCAATATTGATATCATTATATAAAATTTGTAAGTTATTCGTTTTCTTAAAGTATATTATTAAATGTAGGTTTTACCTCAAAAATAATAAAGTTCTGTTTTACTGTATGTTAATAGTTATGTTTCAATTAAAATTGAGCTATCACTTCTCTTTGTCCTTCACATATAACTTTTAATTTCAGGATACGTTTAGGCGGAAAGCAGTATCAATTCCTATGCTGTTTTCTTCGAAAAGCTTCATAATGTATATGTGCGGGTACAAGCAAGGTCGGCACTAGAGATAGACGATACGTTACGGAACCAATTCACTATACTGAACGAATGATCAACGCTCGGTTCAGGCTCAACACGAAGTTTCGCATTTTACGGGCTCCCGCGTTTTATCGCAATCCCAGGATAACAAAATTTTCGATTTTCGAGTCCTTGGATCTTCGAACACTTGTAAAAATTGCTATATCTTCTACCGGGTTGAGATAATCGTGATGTTATGGCATAATAAAAAAAAAAAAACATGGGAGAATACAATACAGAACCGAAGAAAGTGCGCAAAAGAAAAGCCAGTACTAAAAAAAAAAGACGTGTCAAAAGAAAAGTAACTAAAAATTTGAAGGAGAAATAGTAAACTATGGAGGTATGTGACATATGAGACATTAAGTATATAAGATTAAGTAGTGTGTCTCAAGACCGCTAATGGTCTTTTTCTATTAGTATTTGCTTCATAATCATAACTTAACATGGGTATTGTATCATTCCTAACATTTGGGATATTTTTAAAGAACTTTTCGGCCAATTTGGCAATTAAGACGTGAATTTCTGGAATTTTAAGCTCGCGGTGAATGTCCGAATTACGAATAAACCATCGGCAATTCACTGCTTGCCTGAGAATAATATTTTGGACAACTTGGATCCTTTGGGTGTTAGTATAAGAGGCGTAACCCCAGACAGGACAGGCGTAGGTGAGTATGGGCCGCAAAAGGGTTGTATAAATGAGTATCTTGTTATCGGTCAACGCTCCGACGGAAATGGAACGAAACTATAATTACAGGAACCAGATGGCGCTGTGCGTCTGACTTCTTTTTGAGTTTGAGACTGCGAAGAATGGTGAACCATGAAACGTTAAGCGCGAACTCTCTATATAACTGTTAATTATAAGTATTTTCTTGTCGCCATGTATTGTCTGTGTCGTCAATAAAAATGGATAAAATATTGGATTGAATTGATTTCATCTGACAGGTAAGAAGCTTTGATTATTTTATTTGTTTGAATGTTGAAGTAGAATTCTAAAGTGAAAGCAATTTTAGATGTAAGTTACATCAGGCAGTTCTTTAAGAGTTCATCAACAGCTGTTGTTGAGAAAGCGTGGCAAAAACTTTTATTCCTCTTAATGTAAAAACTAACAATCTTTCCTTTATTATTTACCGGAAATGTCTCTGACCTATTTTTATCTGTTGCATGTGGGTTATGTATGTATAGTAAATATGTACTTTTGGTTTGCTTGTGTTCCATCTAGTACTTGAAAAACAAAACATTAAATAAACCGATGCATATCAGCGAAATTGCCCACCCCTGTTTGCAAATGGATGGAGTATCATTTTCTCATCTGTCAGTGAGAGGATCTGTTTAAAGTACGTAGATTACGGGAACTAGTTCTTCAGATTCCCAGCTGTCGGCGCTCATGCGCTCCTTCTCCAGTCGCCGATCTGGGTCCTTCGGAGTCGTGTGCTTATTCGCTCTTTTCATCGCTCGTGCTCTAGCCACGGATCTGATTCCTACAGAGTCTTCGTTATTCGCTCTTTTCATCACTCCTGCTCTAGCTGAAAATCTGGCTGCTACAGACTCTTGATAATTTGCTTTTCCGCTTCGTCGGAGTTCTTCCTTTAAGTTTCATTTCGATTCTTTGAATACTGTGTCTAGTACAGCTATGTATATTAGGTATTACCTTTTTCATACAATATCACTGTAATATTTATGTAAAATAATAAATTATATTTTTATTTATTTACTTATTTTACTAACGCCTTGTAATCAAAAGCTGTGAATTTCTCTTTAATCTTCTTTAGAGTTAGTATATATTTATATAGATTTTCCATCTAATGTATTTTTGAAGGTTTCAGAATAAAATGTGGACTCTACCGAACAGAATAATCTCGAACGATATTTGGTACAATTTTGTCAAATTTGATTTAAAAAAAAGGAAAATGCCGGTATTGTCAGCAGACAATTTCCTATTCTTTGGAATCTACCTCCAACCTAAAAATTTATTTTTACAATTATAGTAATGTAATCTTTAACAAAAACGAGTTATTATTTTTAACTTTTCTCATTTTGTTATTTCGTAATTTTATTGTTGTTCTATGTAAAAAGGTGTTTTAAAAGACTCTCAAAAGCCCAATTGAAAGAATTCAGTCCAGGGAGTGAGCGATTTGGTTGTGTTGATTCCAGCGATACTCCTTGATCAATTCTTTCCGCTTATCCCCATCTCTGCACACCGCTCTTGATCCACATCTGTTCCAAGCGCATTTGTTGAGGTCATTGTTAGGGAGCGGTAATTCGTTAAAAAGAACTGATTCACTTCAGTGAACGAACGATTTCGATCTGATCCCATAAAGAAGCGGTTTTGTCTATCTCTAGTTGGCAGCTATGCATTTACGTAGACATATTAGGGATAACCGGACATTGTTAACTGCTAAGCTTTAGCCCCAGATGGATTTCAGAGAGAGAACACCCCCGGACTGAGGTAGGAGGGTCTCCCACATCTCTTTCCCCACATAACTTCTCGAGAGGATTTCGACCCGCCGTGTATTTTGAGTGCCCCTTGACCGTACAGACACAATACAAACATTCATTGCTTCTGCGGGATTCGAACCCGGGCCCTTCGTTACGGGAGTCAGCGTCTCTAACCACTATACAGTCTAGGCGACGCCCGATAATGTGTACAAAGGGAAATATTTAAGCAAGCCGAAAACTGCTGTCAGTTGCAGTTATTTACTAGCTAATTCAATGTAATCCCACGAATGTCTGGCCGTTTTTTCTAAAATATCTAGCGTCGAACATAGTTATTATTCGTGTTAAATTAAAGCTATTTTTAAAAGGAATCCATTCAAGACAGGACTCACTGATTCAGTTATTTAAAAGTAAAAAGTAGTCGTTAATACGTGAAAGTTACTCAAAGTTGTCGTCCGAAACTACGAAGATTTTTAAGCTTAGCTTGATAATATTTATTTGTATATACACTAGAGTTCTCCACTAAATTGAGATTTTAAACTAAAAAATATGGGAATGAGCTCTTACGTTTTTCATTTCATAGGAAAGCATATTGTTTTCGGATTCCATTTCTTTGCCATGAATTTCCATTCTATATTTTTCAACTGAACCTAAATACAAATGAGATTAAAATAATTTGTACATAATAAGATGGTAGTAACATATGATTTTTTTAATAAAAACACTTTCTTCGAAAACATCAGCTGACGATTAGCGCTATGCATCAAGATTTTTTACAGAAGACCATCAACTAACACACACTTTCTTCATTAACTTCTATCTACTTTTATCTCCCGCCAACTTATATGCGTAGGTACAAGAAGCAATGCTGCGATAGTGAACTCGATAACTCAGCGCTCGATAGTGAATTTCGGTGAATAAGCACGAAATAGGATCCTCATAACATGTTTTTACTAGAATACCTGTCTGTGTATATGTGTGTGATGTCTATTTCGTCTACGGTAACTGTTATATGAAAATCTATTTTCTGTATTTAATCTTTCTACAATCGTATAAAGAATTGATTTGACTTCGGAAATAAATAAAATCCGACAACCGAAAATGGTCCTCAGTCGATAATAGTTTTAAATGGACAACCAGAAGGGGAATTTCACTTGAAGCCTGTAACAACTTTTAATGAAAATATAATCGAAAACTTTTAAATTTTAGTATTTGAGACTTTTATATCAATGGGAACAACATATACGAATTTGGCTAAAATTGATAAACCGGAAATGATACTTTACTTCAAGTTCTAAACAACTTTTGTAAAAGAATATATTACGAGATAATTCAACATTTCTTAAACTTTGGTACTTAAACTAGGTATGTGATTGAAAACAACTTATTACATTTATAAGCATTAAATGTATTCCTGGAATTATACTAAATGCAACGATAATAAGCTCATTATGAAAAAGAACTCTCGTTTTGAAGCAATTAAATATATTAGCCTCAATCCTCAATGTGTTCGTTTCACTTTTGTATAGAATCACTTTTCGCATAAAATGATACTGCCACCAAATGTTATAGCAAGGCATTATTTTTAAAGAAATAATATAGTAAATATAAACAATGTACCGAATATAAAAGGAAATGTATAGCAACAGTTAACATTATATTGGGAATTCTAAATATGTGATGCTTTTAAAAATTTTGTGATTGTTAAACCATCGGTTTTTGAATCCAAAAAGTTATATGACTAAAGGATAGACTGTGATCGAGATAATATTCTTAAATCAAAGCATGAGAAGGGATGTCTGCATGAGCACGCATACTTTTTATTGTGCATTGTATGGGAGAGTAAAAGAATAAAAAAATTAAGTAGTGTTTATAACTAACACTGACCCATGAAGTTAATAAGCATAAAAGGTATTTCTCCCGCCTTCTTAGCATGCCTTCGTGGTGTACTGGTCAGCACACTTGGCTCGTATTCTAAAGGTTCGTGGTTCGAGTCCCGGAGAGGACATTGCTCATTTTTCATCTCTCCTACTTTCAAAAAAATATCTAATGTTTCTATAGTGGCACCCGAACTAAAAAAAAAGAGGTGGTGGATGATGATTCTCTACAACCAGGATTTGGCAACTGGGTCCCCTAGTCCCCAGTCGCCCTTTAAAAGGAAGAGTATATAAGGTATTTCTTCCCCCTTCTTCGCATGTCTTCGTGTAGTGGTCAGCACACTCGGCGCGTATACGAGAAGTCCGTGGTTCGAGTCCCGGAGAGGGCATTGCTCATTTTCCCTCTCTCCTGCTTTTAAGAATTACCTAATATCTCTACAAACAAATCAGATTTTGTTTAAAAATAATCATACGGAAGTGATAGTTTACATAAAGCTCCTTCCCGTTCCCCCCTCCAGTTCCATGTCTTAACATGGAAATTATGTGCGGAGCACATATGAATCAATCTTCAAAACTTTCGGTCTTAACACAAAAATATTATTACAATTTTTAGTCTTAATTACGATTCATTATTGATACTGCAATTATAGTTAGTTTTCAGGGGTAAAAAGAAGACTTAAAAATAATACAGAAAGATTCAATGAGAAGAAGATGAAAAGAAAGACTTCTAGATGTAAACGTGAAGCATGTTGAGAGAAATTAAGGGGGTAAAAACAAAGAGAAGAAACAGAACACAAGAGAATGCCTCAGAAAGAAGAAAGAAAAGAAACAAAATTTGAAAAGAAACGCCAAGGAGTGAAGTGGTGGTGGTAATTTATGGCGCTTAACCTAAGTGGAACAGATTAAAATGGGGATCGATTCCAATTAATTGAAACCGAGATGGGTTGAATGAGCCAAAATATTTCAACCTGAGAGATCTAAGATTTTGATAAATTAAAATATAAATCATAGATAATATCACAGAGAAATGAAGACAGGGAGACTAGAAGAAAAAGTGATAGGTAATAAAACATAAAAGAGAAAGGAAGTGGAAACAAGAACAGAACAGAAAAAAGAAGGAAAAATTTAAATAAAGAAAAAAAATTTACAGGGCATAACAGCAGCCAAACAGGAAACCAACAAGAGAAGGAATAAAGGATAAAAGAGAAGAAAAAGAGAAAAGAAGGCATGCGGGTAGGAGAAAATATTTTTAAAGAGAATAAAAAGTAAAGAAATGAAAGAGGAGTAGAGATGAAACAATTTGAGGAAATTAAAAGAATAAAGGAAAGAAAAGTTATGGGTGAAGATAACAAATCTGAAAATTTAATTAAATCCAGATAATGAACAGAAGAGATGAAGGGTGAGAAGTGAAAACAGGAAAAAAAAAGAATAGAAATAATACGGAGATGAGAAGAGATGAAAGGAAAACAAATATGTGGAGAGGATTAAAAACTCGCGGAGACCAAATTGTTAAGAAAGAAAAATGTAGAAAATATAAAACTGGAAATTGTTTTATGAAATATTTCTCCCGCCTTCTTGGCACCACTTCATGGTGTAGTGGTCATCACGCTCGGCGCGTATTCGAAAGGTCTATGGTTCGAGTCCCGGCGAGGGCATTGCCCATTTTTCACATCTCATATTTCCAAATAACCTAATGTCTGTATAGTGGCGCCCGCACTAAAAAAGGTGGTGGATGATGATTCTCCACCACCAGGATTTGGCGACTGGGTCCCCTAATCCCCAGACGCCTTTTAAAAGGGGGAGTATGTAAGATATTTCTCCCACCTTCTGGGCATACCTTCGTGGTGTAGTGGTTAGCACACTCGGCGCGCATTCAAGAGATGCGTGGGAGAAGGCATTGCTCATTTTTCATATCTTCTGCTTCCAAATAACGTAATGTCTCTGCAATTTTTTTTGTCTTCTTTCTTCTCGTATCTTCTATTCATTTTTCTTTCATCCCAAATTTTTCTCGCCTTTTATCTCCTGTCTTCCACATTGTTTTCTTCTCTTCTTCCACGGCTTTCTACTCCTCTCAGTTTCTCTTCTAACTTCATCTTATCTCCGTTCTTTTCTCCGCGTCTCTTTCTTAAATATTTGTATTTCTTCGCCTGCTATTTTTCTTTCGTTTATAAGAACAAAGTGTGGGTTAGAGAATTTTGAATACAAACAGAATAGGTAGGAATATTGTGGAAAGACGAATTATACAGAAGAAAAGAGAAAATGATGCTAGTTGAAATACAATAGAGGAGAAATATTTTTTTCCCGTTTATGTTTTCTATTTTTGCTTTTCCTATGCATATTTTGTCTCCTTCTCGCATAAGCATATTTTCTTTGCCCTCCTTATTCTCTTCTCCTGTAAACATGCTGATTCCAACTAAATCTGAGCATTAGAAAAGAAATAATAGCAATTAGATGGAAAAAGAAGAGGAACAAAATAACAACAGTTTTGCAGAAAAAGAAACAAAAAAGAAGGATGGTAGAATGAAAAATTGTGCAGCGGATAAAAATATGGATAGAAAACTAAAGAATAAATAGGAGAGAAAAACATGGAGAGGAAAAGGGAATAAATAAGAAAGAAGACGCGCAAAAGAAAAGTAGAGAAAAAATATTCGAACAGAGAAAGGCAGGAGAAGAAAAAGAGAAACGAGATGAAGAGACGATAAGAGTTGCGAAGAGAAGAATGAACAGTTTGGTTATGATTAAAAAAAGAGAGAGAATAAAACTGGTAAGAAAAAAGGAAAAGTCTTATGATTTTATATATCACCATTTATGAAGCATTCAAAAACCACGATGGCACTTAAAGGAACATCTGTTTTCTCTGGTCCGTGAAATTCAAGTTCTGATTCTTGTTCCAATTTGTAAAATGGAGAAACTTGCAAAAGGGTCAGTTTATCCAGGAGTTTTACCTATATAAAAATTTAATTAGATTACAAATTGCGAGAATTTTTTCAGAATAACTGAAATTAAGCTTTATGCACTTCACAAAATATCAAATATACGTATAATATTCGCAAAATCTTAAATATACATACAGTATTCACAAAATATTACACATACGTATTACATTTACAAAATACTTTCTCTTAATCGACACGATAGTCCGATTGATAAATTTATATCGGATCAAGTAGATAGAAATGGGAAGAGCAGTGTTACGGATTCCGTATTTATTTAGCTTTTTATTTAGAATTGTAATTAAAATTGTTTTAGTTTCGCGTGCAATGCAGGCGTTTTTTGAAGAGAAAGCTATGTCGGAAAAGTAAAAATAAAAGAGCGTGTGGATTTAATATTTAATAAATAAATATCTCGTAATTGCTCTTGCCATCCAGAAAAAATCGAGAAAGTAGGTTTTACCAGAATGTTCTAGTGAATAATTTGTGAGGTTTACTTATTTAATTCCAAAGTTCTGTCTTAGAACCCCAGGATCTCTAACAAGCGAATAATCGCTTAAGTGTGTGAACAAACGCATAAAACTTAAGAAGGGTTCACTACCTTTTATTTTTCAGAATATTTACAATCAGTTCCTACTTGGAACTTTACACAAAGCTTCGACTTGGGCTTGAACTTAAATAACTATGAAATTAAAATAAACTGGCTTAACTAAGCTGTCTGAAATGTATAACCGAAGCTGTCCGAAATCTAAGCAGTTGGCCCTTGAACATTAATTTAATCGGCGAAGCCAAGCAAGGGCCTAAGTTATGGCCGAGCGTAGTAGCTTATAGAGAAGGCAAACGCGCGCTAGTCAGGAAATCAGACTCTCTCTCTCTCGAAGTCGATGAAACATCGACTTAAATAGTACTCTTACTCATTTGCATTTACTGTGTTTGTGGAATTATATTCTGGCAGGAAATTGTAAACCGAAATTAGAATAAGATAGGAAAGATACAAAACACCAAAATAAGTGTCAATAAGCTTGGGATAAACCTTGCAAATTAAAAAGCTTATAAAAGCCGAATTAAAACACCTCAGCTTAGTTGCTGTTGTTTTAAGCGAACTGTTTGTTTACTTAATGCTGTTACCGATTGTAGCGAATTCGCTGTGAAATTGAATTAGTTTCTCTGTTTTCAACTGAATTCTGTTTAGCGTTTGAAATATTGCGAAATATTAAAGTGATGGAACAGTGGTGCTGAAGGGAAACAAACATTAAAGTGATGGAACAGTGGTGCTGAAGGGCAAATACCAAGAAACGGCAGAACACCCAAGGGCACGGATGTTAAAACCGCGCCTATCAAGAAGGAGGAAAACTAATTAGTGGCCATCTCGCGGGGCGGAGGTAGCCACATAATGAAAAGCCCCAGTTTAAAGCGCTTCAGATTTCTGCAATGAGTGGTAACAGTTACGGACTATTCATCAATGGGCATATCGATGGAGTTCCTTGCAATATGATCATTGACACAGGATCTAATGTTACCAACATTCGGAAAGATTTAGCTCAACAATTTAAAGATAGACTCATTTGGCCGCCTTCGCTGTGTTACCCTTCAGACTGCGTCTGGTGATAAAATCTACATAGATGGATGTACGTGGATGGGAAGTTAAACGTGAACATCACGTTTGGAAGTGCCGCCTACTATCACACAGCATATGTAGCCGATATTACAGATCCTTGCACACTCGGATTGGACTTTTTAATGAAATAAAATTTTTCCTTGGATTTCAAAAAATAACAAACTGCTTTCATCATCAGAGGAGGACGTAACTATCCATCATCAGAAGGGATCCTCACCTCGAAACGACAAGGCCTTTTCTGAATGACCCTACTCAGAAAGCTGCCGAAATCGTACTAGGGTCGAAGAGAAACATGAGACTATCGGCTATTCCCCATCTCAGATGCTCCTTCTGTCGTGACCTTCGTTTGCCTTGTGATCTTTTGTTTGGTCGCGTTTCGGATACGCCTTCATCGCCTTAGGAATACATCCAAGATTCTAGCCCGATTTGGAGTGGTGCACAATTTTGCACGAGAGCGAGTCCACTTGGAGACGGAGAAAATGAAGACTCAATACGACACGAGGGCTACTGTACATCGTTTCAACGAAGGAGACAAGGTATGCTTGTGGAATCCGACTCGACGAAAAGCACTCTGTACTAAACTACAATCATCTTGGGATGATCCATACACTGTCCCAAACGGACTGAAAGACGTCGTGATTCGGATCCGTAAGTCATCGAACCCTAAGCCACAGGCATTACGGCAGGTTAGCTCCTTACTAGGGCCATAGTACGTAGTGTATATAATGTAAATACTATAAGACCATGGTCCTTTTTGTTTCTAAATTTGTATTTGATTTGATTTGTATTTAGTATTTGATTTGTTTTAAGTTACTTATTGCAATTATTGTTTATGTTGTTTGTTAGGTGCGCGTGACAAATTTTAAGAGAAAACTACTTGGAAAAGTAAAAATACAAAAGCACGTGCATTTAACATTGAATAAAAGTTTATCTCGGTAACTGATGATTAATTTGAATAATGTAATTGTCTACTATGTTAGCCGTAACCGTAATTCTACTCTTTTTGCTTTCCAGGAACTGCTAAAACTGTATCGCGCGGCCGCTTGAAAAAGCTATAAAAGTGGCACAGAAACATCTCAGTTCAGTTTCGATCACTGTTGTTGTTGATTGTAACGAATTCGCGGTGACATCGAAATAGTTTTCTCTGCGCTTTCGGATTGCGTTCTATTTAATGTTTTAGTAGTTTAAAATATAGCTACTGATTATATTGCGGGATATTGCGATATTTTACGAATATCTTTGAGGAAAATCCATCATTTTGTTATATTTCTTGTGATAAGAATAAATTCTATTAACTTTTTATGGGGCTTGTGCATTAAATCTATTACAAACCCGTACGCACGCAACAATATAAACAAAGCAGAAGATAATTTATCGTAACTGAATTTGGTTGATTATGTCTTGTGCCTCTCCCTAGTCTCTCTTAAAGAGTGTAAAGTGGAGGCTTTGTGTAAGTAAGAGTTAAAGTAAGGAATTATCTCATTATTCTCTCCTGGAGTAAATATATAGCATGTCTAGCTGGTGACTGGAAGATCAATAGTTTAAATCCTGTTGAAGACTGTCACATGCATTAAAATATAGCTACCTGTATTATAGCTGTACCTCTATTGTAATTATACACTGGTGTGCAAGACTTTAGCAACAGCAGGGTTTTTTTGCCATAACTCCACGAGAAATCAACTGAGAGATATGAAATAAGAAATGAAGGAGAGTATTATGTACGTAAAGGATGACGAAAGCATCGGAGCTGAAAAAGGAATACAATGCATACGGTATGGAATCAAACAAAAACAAGCTTTATTGAACGCATAGTATCGCGACTCATGATTGTCTATCCAACAGGAAGAACAACAAGCAGATGTTCCTTAATATGGTATATGCCCTCCCCTCACTGCAATGGTTGCTTCGCACCGTCTCCGCATACAACCAGCTGGTGCAACATTTCTTGTGGTAGGAGTGCCCATTCCTCAATCAGCATATGTTTGAGTTCTTGGATGTTCTCCGGAGGATGTAAGTTTGCTGCAATGCGTCTCCCCAAAGCATCCCACACACGTTCGATGGGATTTAAATCTGGGGAGTACGCTGACCAATCCATTCGAGTGATATCTTCACTTTCCAGTAGCTCCTCAACAGCAAGAGTCCGATGTGGCCGTGCATTGTCATCCATAAAAATTAAGTCTGGGCCAATGGCACCTGGGAACAGACGCACATGGGGAAGGAGTACCTCCTCACAATAGCGATCCTCGGTTACAGACCCTCTGTCGAAAACGTGGAGCTCAGTTCGCCCGTTCAGCATATTGCCTCCCCAGACAAGAACTCCAGGACCAACGTTACGGTGTCTTTCCTTGATGTTACTGGAATAAAACTGAGTCCTGACCTCTCTCCAAATCAAAACGCGTTGAGAATCGCTTCTGGTACTGAACCGACTCTCATCCGTAAAGAGGACACGATTCCATTGATCAGTTGTCCGGTTTTTGTGCTCTCTGCACCACTGTAAACGGTGGCGTAGGTGGCCGACTTTCAACGGGAGGCAGCGTTCAGGACGGCGGGCAAATAGGCCCCCTTTGTAAAGGCGTCTGACCACAGTAAACCGCGGCACCTGTCGCCCCGTAGCTGTACAGAGTTGCTGAGCAATGGCGCTTGCTGACTGCTGTCGGCCTCTTTTCGCCTGCAGGACGATATATCGGTCATCCCCTGCAGATGTCGTCCTCGGGCGGCCACCACCAACCTTTCTAACAGCTGTACCTGTGGTTTGGAACGCTTTCCAAGCGCGCGGAATGACACTTTTGTTGATTCCGAACTCTACAGCTACATTGGTGACAGTACGGCCCTCCTCCAGCTTTCCGATCATTCTTCCACGTGTGAAGTCGTTCAGGTGATTTCTTCTAGCCATATTTCACGAACTGATTCACTGGCACTTGCAGCAAATATGCTGAATTGCGTCTCCGTCCTTCCTTTTATTCTACTGTTGAGCTGCGCGCGCCGACATCACGCGTTTTGTGTACGCTCACGTCGCCTCGTTCCTGATATTTGCATACGCATGACGTTTCTACTGACTTACGTGTTCATTGTTCTGATCTCCAGATTTCCTTTTTGGCAATTTCATGGCTATCTGCTAAATTTTTACACTGTTGCTTAAGTTTTGGACAACAGTGTACTTATATCTACGTAGCTCGTAGACAGTGCTTTGATTGGCTGATAGCTAAAATGCAATGGCTGGTAATGAATTTAGGAATTAAATAAATATTATTATTTAGTCATTAAGTATCGTGTCTTTGCAATACAAACAACAACATGAATAATAAAGGAACCAGCCTTTTTTATATTTTCTGCATCAAAAAGCTTATAAAGTCTGTACAAGTTTTTAACAATTAAATCACATAAGAGACTTATACATAAGAAACCATAAATAACACACCTTATAAATAAGAAACCTCTTTGTAATGAAACACAAATCAGACGTCTACAGTTAAATTCTAAATTTCAAACATTTTTTGCCAATTTAAACACGAGTTTGGGAAATTCCAGATCAAGAGTTTTCCCTCAGATATCTAATCTATCTCAATATTTCAATGTATTGCTCGATGATCTGATAGTAACAGCAATCTTCTAAATTCTTTTTACCTTTAAAACCTTTTTCTCTGCTTCACTGAAACGAATATTGCTAGGTCGGAAGGTATGATAAGGTGTATAAGGTACGACTAATTTATTTTCTCCAAAATTTAAACTCTATTAATTCAGGTAAGACTTTGCAACAATTGACTCTACGGTAGTCTCACCGGTTTCTCATGTCTAGCGCTTGTCTTTCTTCTCGTTTGCTTATTACATACTAAACTAATTTTTGCTGGGGTGGGGAGGACGGCTATGCAAAATTAACTACATTTTCATTCTGGCTAGATTTTAGCTTATTAATAAACAAATACCGTCTACAATGTAATTTATTACGTATTCTGGTTAATCCATACGTAACATTTTGAGCATATCGTGCTAGAAGTTTTTCATTTATCAAATTTGTATAATTGTCTTGGGAAAATATGACATTTCTTTCCATAAATGGGAAAAAAAGACAATTAAAAATGCATATAGACTTGTGACAAAGCAAATATTCATATTTTCGTATTATGAAACTTGCTTCGAAAGAAATTCTTTAAAGATTTAATATAAAAATAACTTACTTCTGTGACAAATATTTCGCTGTCAAACTCGTTATATACATAAACAGTAACGTTATAGGTTCCACTTTGTTTGTAAGTATGCGTCTGTGTAATTTCTTTCCCATCATGCCTTACAAAAATGCCACTAATGAATTCGCCATTTCCAAAATCAAAATCGATAAAACAGTCTGAGGAAAATTTTTCTGAATCATCTCCGGAATACTTGAAGCTTAATGTTATATCTCCTGCAGGGGAAAAAAGCAAATAATAAGCTGATGTACAAAAAAATTATAAATATTTCAAGAACGTTTAGGAGCTAAATTAAGAAAAGAAATTTCAATCAAAATAACATTTCTATTATTTCAGATATCAATGATTACCTGGCGGTGTAATCTGCGGTGAATTACTTTCGATAATCCAATCCCTAGTAACCATTTCTAAGCAGCAAACTGTTACAGAAGCTGTTTCGGAACTGTATGCATCCGCTGCCTCTACGGTCACTGTGAAATTTCCGCCTTTTTTACACAGAATTTCCTGCTTTAGAACCTCTGGAGCTTTACCTGTAAAACAATTTATATCTTTCCCTTAAATTACATTTTAATAAGAGCATAAAGAAATTACTATCTGTGCGTAGTTTTGGTTGAATGATAGATTTTCATTGCTGATATTAAATGGTTGAATCAAATGAAAAAGTGATAACAAGGGCGTTAAAAATTTCTTCATGAAGATATTCATTAATTTTAGTACATTTATTTCGCCTTGAACGGGTGTTACGGGAAAGAAACAGTCGTGACATTACATAATGAAGTACAAAAATATGCAATACTGCGGTGTATAGAATTGGTTGGCTTCCAGTCGTATGACTCGTTTGTTTGATGGTGCGCTGCATTGAGAAGGTAGTTCTGCTTCGAAATTCTTGACTAATGAACATCTGTTAATGAATCTTCTGTTAATATCACTGGAAATACTATTCATGCCTTTAGATTCAAAAACAATTACGCAGCTCGAACTGGAGACCTTCTTTTGCAACCATGGCGTATCTGTATTACGCGTGATTTTTTTAACTGCGCGTTTTATATTAGCCTCTTCTTCTGATACAGTTTTCAAATTACACTGCTCAATACATTTTACTTCCTTGTACGAAGTAAAATGGAAGTATTGTAATCGCGAAAAATTTCGGGTATCATATTTCAACGAAAATATCCATTTTGACCGCTATCGAATGAAATTTAACGATTTTTTTTTTTTTGTGTGTGGTATCTGTACGGTAAGGACAGAATAAAGGACTCTTTTCACCCAAAAAATTATAAAACTGATTTAAAATGGATTCCGAAGAGATATTTTCGTGACGTCTGTGCGTACATACATACAACTCAAAAACGAGTAGCCTCAGAACGTTGAAATTTTGTATATAGGAATGCTCTAACATGTAGATGTGCACCTCCTATTTTGGTTGCAATCGGCCGCACCAAAAGTATATAAATATATATATATATATATATCCACTCTGTTACTCGGCTCAGTGACCTCAGTTTCTTTATTCTTATATATTGGTAAATTGTGCATTTTTTACTTTAAAAATGATTGAGTTGTGTTGTTCTTATCTTCCGGTTAAGGTTTTTTACGCCTTTAATTAACTTACATGCAATAATTGTAGAATTATCAACAATTTAAATGTTGTTTAAGGGCGACTAAGCCTAATTTCTTTTTGCCATAGCAGCCATATTTGTTTACATTTGAAACTTCGCAGAATAGTGGATTTGTTGCCAATTTATAGAAACTAAGCTTCGCAACAAGAAAGTAACGTCGCCCTTTATTATTCCGAATTAAATTATGCTTAATCCATTTTGAAATTACCTTTTGAGTTATTAAATTATCCCATATATTGACTCAGCATAGCGTCTACAACAAATTATGTCAGTTTTTACGCCTTCAGTGTCTCATCGCGGAGTGAGACGAAAAGTGAACTTACAGTTTTGTGCACCGAAAAATCTGCCTTCTTGCCCGCTGGCCTGATTGCTTGTTTTTGCATAGAAACTATAATTTTAATTGTAAAAAAAAAAAAGTTTTTTTAATCATTTCAGCTATATTCTGTGTTTTATGTTTTTCTATATCTTTAAATTTTTAATATAGATGTTTTGAGTTTTTACATATTTTTTGCCTTGCCGCAAAGTGAGAACTGAATTAACTAAATGAGAAATACATCCCTAATGAAATTCGAGTAAATAAGTTTAAATGAAAGGCAGGAAAAAATGCGTGTAATTTAATATTCCGTACGGGAAGTCATGTGGTCTACACATCAGATTTTTTTGTTAGGTAATTTATAATAGAAAAATCGAATTTTAATGAAACCCCAACCATAACTAGGGAAATCTGAGTGTCTACAGAGGCTATTTTAACTACACGTTCATTGATTAAGGGAAATCAGTACACATATAATGGCTTTTTGATGCAGCGTTCCCTGACTGTCACTCCCTGTATATTTACTATCTAATTCCCTTGTCCATTGCTTGGAGGAGGATGTGAAACTAAACTGAATTTGTACTTAGTTACCATCTTTTATTCATAAAGATAACGCAATATTAGGTCAAAAATGAAGCATAACTATCCAAATTTTTACATAGAGTTAGTGTCTTCGTTAAACTTTTGAAATCACAAAGAGCCTATCCCAAGACTTTTCGTCAAGAAAACTTATTATTAATGTTAAACCACAGTAGACTTTGAACCATTACATTTGTCCAATCTTTTTTCTTAAACAGGAAAATTTTAGATTTTATATCTACCGAAGAAGTAATATAGGCCATATATTAGATTAGAAAGTAGAACTTTCGAATTTGCACTGTTTTGCTTTATTTCAGCTAGTGGTGCTATTTATTATTTCTTTCTTTTCACCGTGTTTTCTGAGCCTATATAACTATATTAGCATATATAACTTCCTCTCGAAACATAATACTACTTTTCATGTCGAGGCTAATAATAATTATAACTTAGTTTTGTTATTTCTTACTATAAAATACACGGAAATGAATTACAACATCTACGTACCATATTTACTGGTGATGCTCTCCTGCTCTTCAGGTGACCAAAGGAAAGTGACATTTTCTCCACTTTTCAAAGAAGCTTGCAATACAGCCGACTCTCCTACAAGGATACAGCTGGATGGTTCATCTACGGTTAACCCGGACATGACATCTGTCACGATAACTGTGACTTCATTCGTGTCTTTTACATCTTCTGATTCACTTCTCAACTCGGCAAAAATTTTGTAATTCCCAGGCTGGAAAGAGGATAAAATGTTTAATTACTGCGGGAAGGAGAAAGATATTGTTTTCACATAAGTTAGTAAAACATTGTATTCCATGTTTGAAACAGATGAAAAATAACAACATAGAAACACTTCGCATAGTTTAAAAAAGATATTTACTACATACAACTTTGTTATTGCTGGACTTAATCAAAAAATAGTTAATCGAAGAAATTATCGAATGGATTAATCGAAAATAGTTCTTCGGGAGAGCTTGCAAATACTACATTGCTATTAACTTATGCAGTGCATTCTTGAAATACAAATTAAAGCTCTATTATTACAAAGCGAAGAATCTGCGGGTGATTTCGGCAATATAACGCAGAGATAGATACGCCCAGTGCAATGAGATATGGAACATATGTGGTCCGAGCGATAAAGTTGTTCATCTCGAAGCATTTTTTTAAAATTCGATTTAGGTTCTTTTATTTAATTTTATTTAGCGAGAGCGAGCAAGTCACATATTTTCCATCAGTGTGCAGAGTGGTCAGTGTCTTACGAATCGAAAAGACTCACTCAAGCGATAAGAGTACCTACTCGAGGCATTAAGCTATTAGCGTCTTTCAACCAGCTGCAGATCTCACAGGTATTTTTGTATAAGCTTGCACAGGTATTCAGGATGTGATATAAACAGCTTACGAAATTTCATGCTTTGGCGATTGGCTCTCAGTAGCAGAAACTTACCTAAATGTTTCACTGTTTTTTAGGAACTCCTCGAATCAAAACAAGTGTAAAGAAGGAGTTTCATTTCAAGAGCTGACATAAACACGAGATGCTATATTCTGCCCACAAAATTAAGAATATAGCATTCAATGCTTTAATCAGATGGTACTAGTGATCAATTTCAACGGAAATTGTAAACTGAATGTTTATTGCATTTTTTCTCCAAGAGCGCTTCTACTGGACGTCTAAGGTATATTTTCCACGTTTTAACTAGAGTATATTTTTCATGTCTAAAGTATATTTTCCATGTTTTAACTTCAGAGTTTTAAATTATGTTTGCTTAGAATTCTAAAGAATCAAATGATGGGATGCGTGAGACTTCGAATCTTCGCATCTCGAATATTTTGCAACATTCTTGTGATTCGTAGAAAATCCAACTGCTATTTCTTCCCTGTAAAGAAAATCAAAAGAACTTATTACCTGAGAAAAATTATGTACAAAAGAAAAGTTGGTTGGGAGAACAACTACGAGCTTTACAAGGTGCCTTATGTTCAAGATGTTTCCTGAATCATCTCTGTCGATGAAACCATTTTCTATTTCCTCCTCTGTAGGTTCTACAAATGCGATAACTGGAACCAAAATTCGTTTGAGTGCAATGACGTAGCCGGGCCTGATCTGGAAATGTAAAACAGTCTCAGTTTATGCCTTATTGTTTTACAATTTTATTCATACAGAAATTTTATTTATGTAGACAAAAAAAATTGCGATTGCCATAAAAGGTGACTCTCAGCTTAGAAATATATTCATGTTTTTAATTGTGTCTAATTTAAAATTTTAAGAATCTGCAAATGAAGAAACATTTTTAGAAAGCAGTAAAAAATTAAAATACAAACATAACGGGAAAAGGAATTGGTTATATCAAATAATACAACCAAAACCAATTTTCAATAGAAATTAATTTTCGCCTTAATAAACACGAAAAAGCTCATAACTATATAATTTGCATCATTCAATTTAAAATTTGCAGTCTCTTTTAATAGCTATGAGATATAAAATTAAATGTTGAAAGTGTGTTAACATTATTTACTTAAAATCACAAAGTTAAATTAGAGTTTATATTTCTAAAGCATTTTGAACTTTCCGACTTTTACATTTCCGAGCTGTCAGTTCCTTGCAATAAATATAATTTCATAGTGTTCATAGCTAAAGAAATTTTCTCTAAAACCCCAGACTTTTTCACGAATATTATATATTACGTTCCAGTTGCCATCAGCATTCAAAAATGTAAAAATACGATGAGTAAACGGTATAGTGAAAAATAAGGAATTAAAACGCATAGATTTTCTCCTTCTAAATGTTGAAAATTGGCACAGATGAAAGATATGGTTAGTTATCAAAGTAATTATTCCTGCATTTTTTGTTGCTGATATAAGGCAGAACCTATTGAGTGAATGATTCCAAGGTCAGTTGACAAATAAGGATATTCCCCTTCCAAAGCTCCAGTTCAATTACGTCACTTGACTTATATGTAGAAGTGAGAGAAACGAAGACGCAAACAGAGTAGTTGTTTTGTAGCATATTATGAATTATTGAAGTAACACGCACAAAAGGTTTCTGATCGGGAAGAAATAGCAAACTTTATAGTACAGTAACCTTATATAATCACTTTACTACCTTATCACTTTAATACCTTATCACTTTTTTAAAGAAAATTTTAGTTAAACCCCATTTCGGAAGCTCAATTACGTTACTTAAAAGTCCTAGAAACAGTCTTTGATAGCCATATACGTAGCTAACGAGCTTCGAGAAAGCATGAAACTAGTTAATCACTTAATCGGATCTAGATAGAGAAAGCGTAACAAATAACCCAACAATACGTTCAAAGAAAAAAAAAGATTAATGAAGATATTTTTCTTTCTTCATTCAGGTCTGAAACGGAAAGGAAACTTGATAATCCAGTCTTTGAGAAATTTTAATTACCTTTTCAAACCCTCCATTGTCAAATGATTTCTAATCGCCTAATGTAAGTAGGGATGGCAGGCGCCATCTTCCAATTCGCCACTTACTTGCTACTAAACACAGCTCTGCTCAAGGTACTTGAAATAATGTCCTACCAGAGTTAATTGGAATAGATTGGAGTCAAATCATATTCAGCAATGAATTACTCTTTTGCATAAACTTTGACACGCGAATACTGCCGAAATGGCAAACGAGACAGTCAAGCCAAGCACGTCGAACAACGTACTGTACTCAGATGTGATTGGGAGCTATCAGCTATGCTTTCTAGTCTTTTTTAGTAACTGTGATAATTACTTATATACCTATAAGCAATTCAGTATTTCATTAGAAATATGCACATTCATAAAAATCAAAAGTCTCATAAAAGTGTTTACAAGGTATGTTGCTATGACCAGCCAGATTTCTAGATTGGTTGGCAGGTAGAAATATCTGGAATATCATAGAATGTAATCTACCAACTCAAGCAAAATCATTTCAGATAACAATAGCCTTTTCTTTCTATGGATTAAAAGAGAAAGAACATTTTAAACTGTGTCCGAGTTACTGTACACGTTTGCCGAGAGATTGATAGACAGAATTGTCAGTAAAATTGCTGCAACTTTGTACTAGAATGGCAATTATTCTCTGTATCTGAATATTTTATCATAGAATATATGTTTAGTACGTAAGTTCTTGTACCCATGAATTTCAGGAAAATCGTACTACTCCTTCTTACAAGGAAGGTCTTCTTACCTTCAACACTCACTTTTCTTCAAAAAATACAACATGAATCTACTCATCTAGAAATACGTAACAGGAAAGAATGCTGATATGTTATAGACAATCCAAAAATAAATGTTAAACATGGAGTTTTTGTCTTACAATACCACGAAAGTATTTGCTGATAACATTGCGTAGAACACAATGCAAGGAGAAAATACTGTCGTAAAAACATCTTGAGAGAAAAGAAAGCAGGGAGAAAACTCTGTATTTCTGAAATATCGTCTTCGAAAATAAAGCGGTAGAAAAACATTGCAGTTTTAAAACATCGTTGTAGAAAATATCATAATAAAAATAGAGCCTACAAATCAATGAATGACGATAATATCGCAAACAATGTTTTTTGAAGCTTTAAAAATTGTAAATGTATGTTTGCGTAATAATTTTTTAACGTAAGAAGGAATCAGAAATATTTTACCTCTATAGTCATATTTGTGAATAATTTAATAATTTAATGAAAAATTATTATTTAATTCATATACATAATTAGTTAAAGAGTTTTTATATAGCCTCATGCAATTACACATCCTCCCTTTCTAATCTTTTTAAACTATATTTCTCATGAAAACTACCAATATTTCTTTATACAAGCGATTAATTCAAAATGGCCTTTAATATTTAACTATATAAGTTTAAAATTCTATCAACTGTTATGAGCAGCATAAATTTTCTACTCATTTTCAGTTTTTGAATAATTAAATTTCCTTTTTGCTTTTTTAGCAAAAAATTATTAATTATTTCAAAAATCTTAAATACAGAGGTAAAAATAAGTCATTATGCGAATATACATTTACAATTTTTAAAGCCTGAAAAACATACGTCTGCAATATTTTCGTCATGCAAAGTTTCCAAGTGCTTTCTTTTTTCTTTAACAGCTTTATTTTCTATGATGTTTTAAAACTGAAATGGTTTCTCCTTGCTTTTTCTTTGCTCCCAGTGTTTACACAACGTTTTCACCTAGCGTTGCTTTTCCGCTACGTTTCCGTCCGCGATGTTTTCGCCTGTAACCCCCTCAGGAAATATTAAAATTTCATGAAATCTTCAAATGAGCGCTGCACTGTCAAATATAGTTAAGTTTGTATATTTTTAATTTCCCTCTCACATTCATTTAGCATTAACATTATGTAGTTCTAACTATAAAAGCATTTGCACTTTTTTCTGTAGTGATTTATTTTCAATAAATTCAACGTTTCATCAAAACCGCTTTTTTGATTTTTCAATAAAATTGCGGTCTCCACTTATTTGAAAATTAAACGGATTTTGAAGAAAAAACGCATTGAAACGCAAACACCCTCAAAGCAAAGCTGTTAAGTTATATCTAACTCCTAAATTCCTGCCCATGAAACAAAAATAAAAAAACTAAATATTGTTAGTCACAGAAAAAAAATTCGGAACTGGTGTACCAAAGAGCAGAAATTGCGCCATTTTAAACTTTACGCCTCGCTGCTTCTCTAAATTCTAAATTATTTTCTGCCTGTATATTCCGGCGCTCGGAACTGCCGCACTGGTGCTGACGCAGGTTTTGAAACTGAACCGGTTCTGAAATGGAATTCACAGACGTTTCGTCAATTAATGAAAACTAGCAAATCAAAAGCCTTGATTATACACCACGTTATACAAGGAAAAATCTAAAATTCTGGCTTAATATAAGATGGGGGAGAAAGAATATTTCTTGCAAAGTATCCAGAATAAATGTAGGCACGTAAAATATTTGCGACATTTTTTATTATCGCTAGAAAAAGCTCCATACATCTGATGATATCAAAACAAAAAGCCATGGTTGATGTGATTGTTTCTATTAAAGCAGAATACCTATAATTATGGAAATACAATAATAGTTAAAGCTTTATCGATAATCGGGATGGAAAATCTTCTATCAATGACAACTGATTTCGAATAGTTGAGCACCTAAGAAAGAGAAGAGTCTCAAAACAAACCTCGAGACACGATTTCGTAAACGTAAAAAGAAGTAATTTTTTGTTGATTTGGGTGATACAATTTCACATGAAAAGGTATTTCTAAATGCATATTTGGTCTATCCGTACACTACCAAATAACGTAAACGAATAGTTCAAGTATTTTATTAAGAACATCATCATATTTTCCACTCATTGTATGTGATAAATGGTAGAATTCGTGATGTCCTTGTGTAATTGCGATCCGCTCTACCGATCGCACGCACTGATATACCAGCGCAAATATGAGAAATAAAAGATATAGAACGGAAGTAAAAAATTAAACGACAAAATAAACGTTACCCTTTGTTTTAAAACACTTCTCGAAATATATCGAAATTACATCAATCAGACTTACTTTTATGTAGCTATCTTTCTCCAAGGGGTAATATTGATATGCTGGTGTTGCAGTAATAGTTATGGAATCAGCATTGGTATATTCTTTCTCTCCAGAAGCGAAACATGACGGTGGATCTTCCAGAAGAACGCATCTTCCAATAGGCGAACAGAAAGTTTCCTTTCCCTCAGAGCATACAGATAGCCCTTCTTCCGGGCACGTATTACTACAAGAGCCACAGAACGTTTCACTTTCCCCACATTTTGGTACTAATACCTGTGAGGAAAAATAACCGCTATCTTAAAATATTATTCTTAGTGTTAATAATTTCATATCCCTGAGCAATATGGTAATTGCCTAGTGATACAAAACTGGATAGTGGGTATTAAATGAATTATATATCATACTGATAATATTTTACAAAAAAAAATGTTCAATACTAGTCAATTAATGTTTTAAACTTATTGTTCATCTTATGAAGAAAATTGTTCTAATACAAATTATTTAACTGAATAAACAAATGATATATCTCCCTTTTACACTGATTTCCAAAAAGTAAGCGACGAATGGAAAACTGATAATAACTCAAAAAGTATTCAAGCAAAGTAGACGAAATACGGTGAAACGATTTTTTACACCCATTCGTAACTTTAAAACACAAGAAAATGTTATACAGAGTACTTACATGTTATGATATTGTTACGAATTTTGTGTAATGTAACATGAACAGTCTCATAAAAAAGGCCAAGCTTTGCCGAAAAACTAAAATTACAGGGGCAAGTGTATTTGACATTAAGGTAATGGCTATCTCGCTAAATTGGGGAGATACCGGCAATCTGAGGATGGTTTGGGCGACTAATTTTCGTCGCCAAATTTGGCGAGAAAAGCAAAAAGTCGCTAAACTTGGCGGTCGTTTTGCGACGTTTTGGTCCGATCCCCCTATAATTGTAGTTGGCACTGTAATTTACCTCCATATGTAACTGTAACCGTATCCGGCGCTTACACGTAACTTTAATCGTAAATGCCTTCAAATAATTTCGAAAAACGGAAGGTCTGAAAATTTCTCGGCCGCCGAGGGCCAGGGGCCGCCAGGGGCCTATATAAGACAAGAGAGAGCATCAGTTCTCAATTTCAGTTCAGAGTTGACTTCAGAGTATTGAGAGGTCTCAGAGCAAGTTTTGTATTGCGTTGTTTTTAACACTCTTATTAATTTAAAGTGGTAACTACTGAACTGATTATGCTCTGTCATACTGAGTTCAGGTGTAAAAGTACTTTTGTGAGAAGTTCCGGAATCGTAAAATGCTTCTTTTGTGAAAATTAATTTTATCAAGCTATCATCGGTTCTGCTTGCATTGAATCCATTACAAACCCGTTCAGACTTAGTATTATCAACAAGAAAATAAAATATCCTAAATTTGGACAAAAAAATTAAATGCAAAAAAACTTCTCAGTGGTGACTATGATCACACCGAATAGTAATAAAGCCTGACAGCGAGTTCTTATCCCATTTATGATGTAAATGAGCTGCATGGGCAGCAATGCCCATTGATCAAGCAAAGCATTTCTAACCCCATCTAGAGATTAGAGAGGAGGCCAGCAACATGTCTCCCACTCAGCATGAGTGGGATTAAGACCGGGAAAGCGTTTCCATTTGGACTATAGTTTCTTCTTCAAGAAACTGGAGAATGAGGAAGGCAGTCTGAGAGAGGTGCAAAATGAAAGTGTCGCCATTTGTGGCAGCATAGAGGCCAGTAATAGGATTCACTATGTCATCTCCGTACCTCTGAGTATTCAGAGTTCCAAGTAGCAACACATACAGGTCCATGCGCCCTGAACATAAGATACTCCTCTCCATATACTTTTCGAACCTACACTACCTCCTGCATAGATATTCCTTTACAGTACGTTAGACAGGATACATTAAGTGTTTCCTTCTCTCCATATGTAAACACGTCGGGAATCACTCTGTAGAGTAAAGCGGGACTCATCAGTAAACAGGACAAACCTCCTCTGCATGTAAGTCCAATTTACATGACTACATACCCACTTCAAACTCTCTGTCTACCTCTTTCATGCAGCTTTCTGCGTACTGTCGTGGCTGATACTGTTCTTCCTAACCGCGGAGCTAAGCTGAGAGGGAGATGCAGACATTTTGCCACTTTCACGAAGTGGTAACTTTTAGCCTACCTTTTCGAGAACCTGAACCGGAAGCTAGAGATTCGTTCCACAGCCGGCTTACCATGGAACAGTCACCATTTATCCATTATGCAAATGTTAGACCGTCGTTGACCTGCTTCTGATTGGCCTCTGGCTTTACAACATTTCTGTTCACATATGTCGCCTCGGACTTGTTTTTAAACTTTGGTTATCTCGAAATTGTTTAATATATCGTCGTTCGTTGAACAACGATTCTCTTCTAAACAGCTGATTTTAAGCTGTGTCGTATTTATGTAAAGCGATGGCATCACCTCTCTTTTGCGTAACGCTGCTCGATGCAGCTTGCTTTTATTCGTAACTTATCCAATTTCAAGAATTTCAAACTACTTTTAGCCGATTTAAAGCGATTTTTCAATTTTCTGTTTAATTTTTTGAAAGCAGTATATATGACCTATGTTAGAAAGCTTAAGTTTTAAATAGCTTAATTTTCATGAAAAATTGCTACGGAAATTAAAGAACATCCACATAATTTCTTCCATAAAAACTTTCTCTAGATTGTAATTTGGTTGTTGATGTTCTTGTTAACGTAAAACGTTATTACAATTTTTCTACTTATCAAACTTTTTTACATTACAGTATTTCAAATAAAAATGTGATGGCAATAGAAGTAGTAATTCGTTAATCTTTAATGAAAAAGGCACTTTCTTCTCATAATAGATTATTTAATTATTATAATTCCTTTAATTCTTCATCGATTATGTGTTAATGATAACAGTATTATGAATATATTTGCATAATTTAACTGAAGAATTTCATCAGCGATTTCTCATTTATGACTGTGCAAAATCGTTGTGTACTATCTAGAAATGTACAGGCTGGCAGTATGCTGAATATGATTGAGATCGACAGCAATGCATACATACGAGCAAGGGTACTGAAATGCAGATACAAGATACTTGTCCTTCCAAAAACGGTAGTTCAGAGCGTCTTAAATTTCAAAAGGAAGTCAAGAATATAAAAACAAACCATTTTTACATAGGAACACGTAACTGCAAACACCACCTTAGTGTGCCAGAAGTACAGTAAACTAGTACCACAGCTTCTGACCATCCATAATAAAGTCATACAGCAGTGAATACTCTGACAGCGCAAAGTATCTAAAAATCATGTCACCAGCCCGAGTCAGATTTCACAGTACCATTACGAGCCCCTGCCTCGTCTGACGCCCACGGAATAGAGCGGTGATTCTAGTCCTGTAAAGGCAGCTAATCTGCCCATACTGTCCACTCTCATTATATGATGAGAACGAGTGACCAACTCGGGCCCGATTAGCCGCAAAAGTGACCCGATTAGCAGAACAGCTCATTCATGCATTGTCGCACCGTACCCCAAATTGAGGGAGGACCCACAGAGGGGTTCTGAAAATGAAAAGGTGAAGAAATGAAAAGGTGAGGAAAATGAAAAGGTGAAGAAATGCACATAAGACAGAATAGTAAATTTATTAGTCATATGTCTGTTTACAATTTCTATCGCCCAACCAGCACAGCGGTTAGTGACGCTGATTTCTCTACCGAAAAGCTCGGGCTCGAATGCTGAAGTAGGCATGGACGATTGAAAATGTATAGTGTCTGCGCAGCAAGGAAGCATTCAAAATATATGGCAGAGGTCTTTCGGATCAAGCGATCTGAGAGTCTTTTCGGATCTAGAGAGTCTGATGGCAAGGGCGAAAAGTGCGAGATCTTCGACATTTGTTCTTATATGCAATTTCTGTCACGTAACACTTTAGAACGCGCGGTTGACATTTACGACTTTATGTTCTTACGTAAAAATTATCTTTTTATATTCCTGATCTTTTAAAATTTGTTTTAAAATCTTTCGAACTTCTCTGTTTAAGTGCATAAGGAAAAAAGATGTAAACTCCACAGTGAAAATTCAGTATCTTCTTGAAAACAATTAGGTGATAATAAATCCTAAAGAATTACTTATGCTTTCTGTTACCTTCTACTTGCTACCTTGAAACCTAAATGGCTTTTCTCAAATATAGTTTAATAAAGATCTTTTAACAATATTTAAAGAATATATTAGGCTAAACCAAGATGTTAATTGCATTTTTCATAACATTTTGCATTTTTCAATGCAAAATATTATTAACTTACATTGGTTTATCAGAATGTAACGCCATCATGAATAGAAAAATACTTCATTAATATGACTACTATTCTAATATTTTTTCCGGGCTCTATATTTTCTACCATTTCGAGGATTTATTTTAGTATTAAATTTAAATATATCCTTGTTATTTATTAAAATATATTTTAAGTACCTGAACTTCAAACTGTCCTGCTACGCCAGCAAAATACTCTATTCCAATGATGACTCCTGTTAGAAGTTCTCCAAGTCCAAGATACACTATTTCTGGAAGGAAAGGGCTGTTACTCTTTGTTGTGACGGCTGTAGGTATTTGAGGAATGGGTAAGCCGATAGACACTATCTCGACATCTATTTAAATAAATAAATGAAACCAATTTTTATTTCAGTTACATCTCGTGTAAGAAAAGAAATTAAAAAACAAGGGAAAGTCAGTTTTGTTTAGGTAGCATGTAGTATACGCAAAGCAAAAATATTTCACATATTTCCACTCAAATAACATTTAACATTTTGTAGCCACAGAATTTATTGCGTAACTGCCAACAGATTTCAAATGCCAACGGATCTGCTCATTTAATTTGTAAAAATTCTTAGTCTGTTAACCAGTGCGATTTCATAGAAAATTATGCAGTTTCACCAAATAAAATTTAGCAGAAATAATGCTTAAACTGGAGTGGGTCGTTTACCTCTGAAGTATCAAAAGATGACAAATGCTTTCAGAGAAATTATGCGAGTAAGCTAGAAAATTATAGTTTTGAACGAAACTGAAGATATAATTATCTTCAAATCCTGTAAATACACATTGTTTTCTTAGTATTAGCAAATAAATAAAAAAATCTATTTATATATTTAATCATTATAATTTTAATTAAGACAATGAAAAGCAGTAAGTTGAAATTTTCATATGATTTCAAATTTAATTATAGTTCTGAAAGTTTTTACGTCAGAAGCACAGTAATTGGTATAGACACAGTGTTTACACTATTAAGAAAATTCTTACCAGCCAGTTCAGATAGATCGCAAGCAGGAAAATCATATTTTTCATAAAATCTTAATTGAGAAATTAAACCTGTATGTTCATTACTTTCTTAAAATTAATAAATATGTAGATAGATATGCTAAAGTTGGTTTTTCTAACATGCGTAACGATATATGCGCATAAAACTGTATGTAGAAGTGTTTTATGTATGTAGTTCTGGGGATTTAACGCGAAGAATTTGTTGAAATGTAAATGGAAACTAAATTAAACATTCGTCTCCTTAAAGGCTAAGGCGTAAAACAATTTTTTATCAAAACTTTGGTTTTAGAGCGAATTTCCATCTGTGGTTTCTTTTCAAATGTTTATAAAATTCGAATCTCATTATAAAAGTACTACTATAGAAAAAAATCTGAAAGGTTTCAGATTTTAAATTACATTCAAACGGGCATTTTTTAATGCTTTGTGTGTTATCTTTATTTATTAAATATCATGTTCTTCGCACTAAAACCATAAAATTCAGTTCAACAGCAATATCGCAAAATAATTTTAAATGAATATATCTTAGAATTTTTTAAATTGAGCCTATCTTTAGAAATTTCGGTACACACTCTCACGCGCTGGAGGTAAAAATGTTTTTCTGTACAACGTTGGTATTGCTGGCTTTGAAATCTTTGAGTTTGTTAATGAAAAATTTATTAAAGTTTTAGAGCATATTGTTACGAATTTCACATTTATTTGGCTATTTATTTAGAATTGTAATTAAAATTCCTTTTTATTTTCCCGTGCAACGCAGACGATTTTTGAAGAGAAAGCTACGTCAAATAATAATAATAATAATAATAATAAATAAAATAAGCAGTAAATTGAAAAGTGAAACGACGCAAAATACCAAATCGAAAATAATAGTCCTTCGAGATTCAAATCCCTTTGGACTAAAGGGCCTTCCCAAAAATAATATGCCACAATTTTAATATGATTCAAAATAGATGCATCACAGAATACATAGGCTGAAATTTCCAAATACAGTGGATTTGAATTAATTCAAACTTTATTTTGATTACAAAAGCTTCTCGAATTAGGAAAAGTTTTGTAAAAGCACGCTTAAAAGAGATTTGTTAAAAGCACTTCTAATATAGGCTTACTTATTGGAAACTTCATTTTTTGTTCGTAATTCTTTGGCCATGATAACAAAGCTTGCTACAAACGCTCGGACGCTAATGTTTTCATGCATTTTCTCCCTTTAAGAAACTTTCTTTTTACCGTGACTCCAAAATGAAGATTGTTTTTTGTAAAGGTAGGCCACGTTGCTTTTGTTTCATGTTTCAGTTGCTGATTACTTTTAATTCATTCTCGTAGCTCTGATCACATAGCACTTTCTTAACTTTTTCATTCTAAACGGTATTATGGTTTAGGTATTATAGGTTTTGTTAGAAGGATTAAGGTTAAATTTCTAATCCGAGTACTAAGGTCTTGTAGTTCTATCTATTAATTCATTCAAAAATATGAAATAGGGACGTAACACTTGTAGCCATACTTTACAATGTATAAATGTCATAACGATAAGCGGTAAAATTTTCTTAAAGAAAAAAAAGTGATTAGCTATCCCAAAAAAAGAAAAAGACAGCATAAGGATGCTTTGGAAATCGTCGTTACATAATAGGAGGAAGCAGATATTGAAATGGCCTGATTTGGATAACACCTGTTCAAAGATATATACGGTTTGTTCTAATGGTTTGAGACAAAAATGAATAGAGTTAAGCAATAAAATGATAAACAAAGTAATAAAATAATAGCTTAATAAGTAAAATAAAATATGTAAGATGGGTGACTTCCAATTTATTGGAAATCGAAAGACAATTAATTCCAGTCAGTGAAATTTATTAACACTTCTTCTGAACTTAGATTTTCAGAATTTCAATTTTTTTAATTTACCAATATTTCAAATTAACCCATTTGAAATTAATATGAGTTCACTGTACATTCATTTGCAGTTTTGTGCATTCGATAGGTTTTCGTGAAACTTTTCTCTGACGCATTGTCTCTGACATTTGCATTCGTAGAAATTGTTTCTAACTTGCAAAATAAAGTGAACAGTCGAAAGTTAATTCCCTTTGATTCTATTATTAAATTATTAACTTTCTAAAAATTATACATAATAATTTGTTTTCATACAGTTATAAATACAAGTTATGATCTGAATAATTTTAGCCATCACGTTACAATTTAAGTTTGCTTTTGTATCTAGTAAAAAAAAAAAAACTGAGATTTTTTAAACAAAGCTCATCTTTGCCCTGTAATGCATTTATTATCCTTCAGGAAAATTATTTTATCATACAGATAGCACTTTATATATTTAAACTTTTCAGAAAATCCGATCCTGAAATGGAAACAAAGAGTTGCTTTTCCATATACGAACACAATTTAGCGCCAAATAAAAACGTTGGCGCAAAACCTAACTAGATGGCGGCAACCCTAACAATATCCAAAGCTTCATGGAAAGAATGACTATCTTATTAAATACGGAATAAATAGAAAAAATTTAAAAATAAATAAATAAACTTTACCGATTAATTTTGACGAGGAGGAGGTATACAACTAAAGATTTAACATAGGAGGCATGAAACTAGGGTTTTCGTTTAACACTGCGAAAAATATTTGTCTTTTCATGCAATCGCCGCAGTATGAATTCAATGGGTTACAGCCTAAAACATCGCGGCAGAAACATCGCGGACGAAAACATCGCAGAGAAAACAACGCAAGGCGAAAGCATCGTGGTACAAAACATCGTGGTAGAAAATAAAGCAAAGAGAAAACATCGTAGTACTAAATTTCGTAGTTGAAAATAAAGCGGCTCAAAAATTTCTCAGTTTAAAAACATCATAGTCGAAAATATCGTGGTAGAAAATAGAGTACCTACAAATCATAGCGTGGCGTTAACATTGCACACATGCGTTTTTCAAATCCCAAACTGACATATTATGTAAACTTTCATCATAAGTAACAAATCGACATCCAAAACATTTAATGCACGCTATACATGGAAATGTTAACGACACTTCAAGAATAAACTGAACCAGAACAAAATATTTTCGCTAAAACAATATCAGATTAACAAATGTGAAAGAAAATAATTTGATAATTAAGTAAGCAATTTTTATAGAGGTAACCTGATGCAGTTATTTATCTTCCTTTTTCTAAGCATTTCTGGACTGTGTTTTTCATAAAAGTTATCAATAAAATTTTATAAAAAATGGTTAGCTTATTATTGGCCTTTGTTAATTATCTATATAAATTTAAAATTGTATTAAGTTTTATAAGTTGCGTTAATTTTCTCCTCATTTTCAATTTTTAAATACTTAAGTTTGCTTCTTATTTTTTCAGCAAAAATTTATTAGTTCATTCAAAAATATGAAATAGGGAATTAAAAGAATCCCGCTTTCCTGCTTGCGCTCCCAAATAATTATTCCAACATACATTTACAAGTTTTAAAACCTGGAAAATTCAAATGTGCGGTGTTACCGTCATGCGATGATTTGTACGTACTTTATTTTATACCACGATATTTTCGACGACGAAGTTTTGAACCTGTTTATTTTCGACCACGATATTTTAGAACTGCGTTGTTTTCTGTTTGCTTTCCTTTCTCACACGATGTTTTGTATCACGACGTTTTCGCCTTGCGTTGCTTTCTCCGCCATGTTTTCGTCCGCGATTTTTTGCCGTGATGTTTTCGGCGGACACCATTCGATGAGGCAGGAATCTAGATGATGGCGGCGTGTGCAGTGATGAAGTTTATTTCGTATTTTGCACCCGTATTTTTATGTCATCCACTATTAAATTCAATAGTGTTCTATTTATATTTAACTTGCAAATATCCCAATTAATCAGTTTAAAAAAATGAAAATCTAAGACAAAAAATTCTAGACTTATTCTTCCCACTTATACGCTCCCATGTTTGATCAGCGGTACAAACAGGCCACCACATTTGGAGACTGGTGCCCATTAACAAAAAAGTACAAACAATTGATATTCTCAAAGGATGAACTATCTGTCTATCACAAAAATAGCTTTGACAAATAGTTTTCAGCTATCTCATGTTGTAGAAACTAGTCTACAACATGAGAGTTCGTAGGGTTTTTGCAAGTTAAATAGTAGGGTTGTCTTGAAGAATTACTTTGCAATTTGCCGTTTTGACGCACTAATGACGAAATGACTTTCTCTACACTTTCTCTTTTTTGCGGTCAACATTTGCCTAAAACAAAATAACAATAAAATATTCATTTGTCTCAGTTGAAATACATTAGCCCGGTTGCTGTAGCGACTACTACCAGTTAAACATAATGGCAAGAGCAAGTTTTCTGGAAGACAGACTGAACAACATCTACTAATTTTTATATCATAGTAAGCCAAGAGGCACATTAAATTTTCGCATATGAGCAATAAACAGAAAGAATAGCAATTTTATTAGTAAAGCAATTTTCTCCTAATAAAGCTTTACAAACCAGACAAAATGAAATTCTGCGTTTCTTCATCCCCAAACTGTATTTCTAACTTGAGATCCATTCCGTGAAATATCGTGGCGCTACACAAACACATCTCTCCGAACATCAAGAGATCCGTACAATAGAGGTCGAAAACAACTTCCTTATCCGGTACTAAAATCTCTTTCTCGTCTTCTACAGCAATTGAATTCTGAAAGTTATAAGCATAAATAAATCTTTATTAAAAGTTCTTTTTATACATAAGTTAATATAGAAAATGATTCAAAACTTTTTGTAAGAAATTTAACAGAAAAGAAGACTAGAAACAAAATCCTCTTTATCAATTTATATAATATTATATTGCTAGGAAGTATTGTTCTAGATGAAATGAAAAGTAGAAAATGGGAGTAACATCTTTATTCAAAGCTTTTTTAGCTTTTAGATGTGTGGGGTTTTACTTATTTAATTCAATGTTTAACCTTAGAACCCCACAAACACTAACAAGCGAAAACTCGCTTAAGTGTGTGAGCAAACACGTAAGACGTAAGAAGGGTTAACTACCCTTTATTTCTCAGAATAATTACAATCAGTTCCTAACTCGGAACGTACACAAAGCCTCAACTTTGGTTTAAATAATTATAAAATTAAACTAAACTAAGCTTAACTAAAGCTATCTGAAAGATATAGCCGAAGCTATCAGGATTCTAAGTAGTTGGCCTCTAAAGTTAATTAAATCGAAGAAGCCAAGCAAGGGCCTAAAGTATGGCCGAGAGTAGTATCTAAGAGAGAACGTAGCCAAAAGCAAACGCGCGCTAGTCAGGGAATCGGACTCTGTCTCTCGAAGTCGATGAAACATCGACTTAAATAGTACTCTTACACATTGCATTCACTGCCTGTCTTATATTACATTCTGGCAGGAAATTGTAAGCTGAAATTAGAATTGATAGGATAGGTTCATAACTTAAAATAACTTAATAAAATTAAGATAAATTTTACAAATGTTTGCATTCAATGTTGATGCTCATGTCCAAAAGGACTATTGAAATTTCATGTTGTTATAAGAAATGATCACATTGCCCGTGCGTGGTATGATAGTATCACATTTCTTTCTTCTTTTATTACATTTTTATCATGTATCACATTTCTTTACTTGTACTGGATTCCTAAGCCTGATCGCTAACATCATCATTATCATCTTCAAGCTTTCTACTTTTTATATATTTTAGGAGGTTCTTTTAATATATAAAAAAAATTTGTCAAAATATTATTAAAACAACGTATCGATGCTATTCCGTTTCAATCCGTTTTAATTAAGTTTACAGCCTTGTGATATTATACATGCAAAAAGAAAGATATATGTTGTAACCAAACCCTTATACGCGCATATCAAGGGTGCGATTACTGTCTGTCTATCACAAGAGCATCTCTATACAAATAGTCTGAAGCTGTCTACTCATGTAGAAACCAATTCTAGCCCATTTTTCATAACTGTGTTTTGAAGAATTGCTTTGCAGTTTTCCGTCTTGGTGCAGGTTACAGGTTACGGGGGGCACGGGCACTGTCCCTTTACCGTAGTGGTTAATCAAGTCCTGCACCGTGCCCACCACTGTCTAGAGCTGT
>KL817942.1:0-34448 GCA_000611955.2 Stegodyphus mimosarum | reverse complement strand
AAGCATTTTTAGAGCGATCTCTAAAAACGTTTATAGACGTCTTAAGCAGTTAAAGGGTTAAGTCAATAAATGAAAAAAAAATCGTCTTTCCATGTAGAATATAGCCACAGTTGGTGAGGAACGATGGAGGATATCATTCAGGAGGGGTGATATTATTAAGAGCCCTGTAATCTCCACATGGCCTCCAATCACCTGATTTCTTTATGGTTAGATGTAGAGGACTGGTCCAACAACTCTTCGAAGGCCTACAAAAATCTTGTTGCAACATAATTTGAAATTTGGCTTTTCCTGTTTTTATTGTTATCCTTAGTTTCAACGTTGTGACTTAACATTTTTATTTTAACGAGTGTTGGCTGCAGGAGATCTGCAAATTGAGGGTCTTTTGTGTTTCAGTTTTGGCGAAGATAGAAATTAGTCTGTCTTTAACCCTCCGAGCAGCACAGGATTTTAGATCCGTCATGAAGCCTGGTATTTAAATAGCATTTGTTAATTGAGTTTGTGTAATTACTTAATTTAGGCTGTATTTCATAAACTTACATTCATTAAGATGATAATTACATTATTAAAGAAAGGAAGAGAGAAAAATATCTTAAATTATAAGCTAATATATGCCAAGTAGCAAAACTTCTGATGACAAGATAAAGCTGGTCATAATATTCAGAGGGTTAATATCCATGTACTTGTCGCCCCTTGGGTGATTGATCAGAATATCTGACACTTGTGATAATATTTCAGCCTCAACAGAACTCATGACATGACCCTCCCCTTGGGTGATTGATCAGAATATCCGACTCTTGTCATAATATTTCAGCCTCAACAGAACTCATGACATAACCATATTTCATTTGATCTGTCTTAATTGCAGCGTTTCGAAATTGAGCTTCCAATTAGAGAAACCATATCTTTGGGTCCAGTTTCCAAAACTGTGGGATTTTAATGCTAACTCTAGCGATCAATGTCGAAGTGTCGCTTTTGTTTTCACCTACGTTTGCCATTTTTTTTCTTTTTAATTAAGAAAGTCACATTCGAAGAGTATGTTTACTTTAATACATGCTAAGCAGCTATAACATGAGTATCATATCTCATTACCTTTTTTTTTTTTTTTCAAGAACCAATACAAACTTATAAAAATTGCAGGGAATTAATGAAAATAAAGAGATTAGCATATTGGTCATTAGATTTGATTACAACTGTGTCACACATATTACAAATATTTGTCTATGATTAAAATTGTTTGATATAGTGAGTTAGGTATCGTTCTTTAAATGACATCAGAAGAAGCTTATTACCTAACTTTGAAATAATTAGTATAACTTTGAAAATCTTCACTTATTTTGCTTAATTTTTCATATCTCCATTTCAGTTCAAAGTTCAAAGTATTTAACACTTTAACTTACTTAACTCTTGCCTTCGTTTTTCATTTTCAGTTCTTAAGTAACGTGTCCAGAGTCACCAATGAAGTGCTTTGCATAAAATCTAAAGTATTATTAATATACTATAAAGAACAAACTTCTTTAAGCAATTTTATTAACGAGAAAACAGGATTGGAACAAATATCAAGTGTGGCATTTTTGAAAACGAAATTCCAATAAATGTTTACCTTTCGAACTGTCTTTCTGTGATGTCATTTTACTAAAATTAAAACATACAGAAATTAAATATAAGATGAAGAGGAAACATAGAGGATGCTACATGTGGATTTTCAAATGAAATGCTGGCTTCCGGATGCACAGTTGGATGGAGACAAGCTGGTGGCGGGGGTTATTATGGTGTGGGCAATGTTTTCGTGGAGCACATTAGGACCTAAAATTCCCAAAGAACAATCTCTGACATCTGTGCACTGTGTGAACATTGTTGCAGCCCAGGTTCACCCATTCATCACAGTAGTATTTACCAACAAGATAATGCATCATGCTACAAGGGTCAAGTCATCAGGGAGTGGCTCAAGGAACTTTCCAGTGACTTTCAAGTCATGTCTTGGCTTCCAAAATTCACCTGACATTAATCCAATAGAGTATTTGTGGTTCCACCTGGAAAACCAAATTCATGTTGCCATGCTACCCCCTCACAATGTGTGGAGTTGCGGGACCAGTTGGTGAATGCTTGGTACCTCAGATTACATATCAGCGCCTTGTGGAGTCAATGCCACGCCGGGTGCTGGCAGTTTTGAGGGCTGAAGGTGGTCCTACATGTTATTAACAGGGTGGTCATAATGTAATGGTTCTTTGGTGTATATTACCTTCATTAAAAATTATGATACGGTCCTTTAAGAAATATGAAAATAAATAAATAAAATTTTTAGGACAATTAATCTTCTTTAATTGTTAAAGCATATGTGGCCACCAGACATTATTGAGAGTACTACCTACATCCAGAGTTACCAAGTGCTGAGTGCTTATTTAATTTTCTATTCTTATTGTTTTCTACTAAAAGCTCTGAAATTGCCAAAGTGGTGCTTTTCCCTTCAATAAAACTGTACTTAAAATTTTATTACTATTTAAGTAATACCATAATCTGTTTGTCATCAGTTTATCTAAAATTTTACCAAAATTAACCAATAAGTAAATTGGTCTATAAGAGGAAGGAACTTCTCGATCTCTACCCTTTTTATTAAATAATACGAGTAAAGTTTCTTTCCATCTTCTTGGGAAAATACCATTTGCTAAGCACAAATTGTAAATTTTGCAGAATCAATTTCCATCCTGAATTATGTCAAGACATAGACCATAATTTCCAGGAGCTTGCCCTTTCTTCATTTGATGGATAACTTCAAAAAGTTCATCCACTGTAAATTCTAAATCATTAATCTCATTTGTAGTCTCTACAATTCTTTCAGATGTCCTTTTGATCTTCTGAGTGCAAACTTGGATCATCATTTAGAAACTGGTAATCTATCATATAGGCCACTGTTTCTTTTATAGATTGAGTCTTAGCTTCATCATCTTTTTTTCAATACACTTAAAATCAGAGATTTTTTATTTTTATTCATCGTAAATCCATTGGAAATACTATATGGTTAACTTATGTTGGTACAACGACAGAGCTTTTCCCGAGAAGGATTTTTTGCCATATTAATGTCTTTTTCAAGAAGCTCTCAGTTTCTTATATCTTAATCCAAAAAGTATTCAACCTTCTTCATTACATGCACACTGAGAATATTTCCTTTTAGCAATTCTTAATTGAGTTCTTAACAAAGCCAATTTTAAACTCCACCAAACAACATTTTATTTTATTTTATTTTATTTTGTTTGTTTGTTTGTTTTGAAATCTTCTTTGTCTTATTTTTCTCACAAATATTTATTAGTTTTTCTGTTAATAAACTCACATTCTCCTCAATATTTGAAGTATTCAAGTATTTCTTTTTAAAATCATCAGTAGGTAGAATTTTTTTTTAAATTCAGCCAGTTTAAATCATTTAACTGTATCTCTTTCATGGTAGCACTATACTTATTATATTTCCAAGAAGCAATTCAATGTAATTATGATCACTACAAGAAATACCAGTAACCAGTTTCCATTCAACTGGAAGGTCCATTCTTACAATTGTTAAATTAATCCACAAACTTCCCTGTGCTCTCTCAAGGTCTAGGTTATTTAATATTGATAAACAATATGAATTAATAAATTCAATGACAAGTCTTCCTCTGGAGTCCTCTTCTTGCAAACCCCAGATATCACTTTTTGCATTAAAATCAGCTCCAATGAATACTTCAGTATTTTCCTTATACAAAAATCTTGACATTTGAAGTAAACAGTCATTTATATCACAATGAGAACTATATGCTCAAATTAATAGAAAATCTTTGTGCCCATAATTTATCTTCAATGCCATGATAATTTCTGAAGTGAAAATTTTTATAACAGATATTTCATTATCAAAAATGACTATTCCTGCTAAGGGAATACCTGAATCATATTGTTTTCTAAATTGTAAACAAAATCCTTTTATTTTATTATTTATTTTATAAGGATCTTGCAAAAGAATAATTTTGCTTAATTGAGCTTTGTTGAAGTCGCACTGCAGCTCTCGCATGATGAAGGTTAATTTGAACTCCTGTTAGTTCTTTTAATGAACTAATTACCATAATCAGTTCTTACTGAAAGATAAATTTGTTTTTCCAAACAAATACAGTTTTTATCCATGCTAGAGTGTTTGGTGTCTAGAGCTAATGTGTGGCTGTTATTTGCCAAAGTACAATTAATACATTCAGGATTGTTTTTACAATCCCAAGCATTATGACCTGCTTGTACACATTTTGCACATACCAGTTCTTTTGCACATTTTGTGTATGTATGTGTGAAAATGCCCAAATTTTTTACATTTGAAACATCTCACTATGTTGAGATATTCTTTTATAGAGATTCTGTACCATTTAAATTAATTTTGCCTTGATTGATTATTGGCTTAAATTTATTGGGTTGAATATTTGCTACCCAGTGAACTTTGAATTTTTAGAAAAAACAAGTTTGATTCCTCCTTCTTCAAATATATGCTTTTGCTTATTAATAGCTTTCTATATTTTGTTTTTCTTTAAGTCTGCATCCATATTATATAGTATTATTTTCGGCAGTTTCTTTTTTAGGAGCTTTGAGTAGAACATCTTCTCTTAGCAGAGAATTTATTCTTATTTCACCTTCTAATGCTGCACTGTCATCTTTGTTTAAAGATTCTACAGGTATACCTCTGTTATTAATTTTTCTGATGTTTTTAATATCAATTTTTAACTTTACTGGGTCGATAGCTTAGACCACTTTAGATTTGACTTCTGAAGATATTCACTTGTTATTAGGGTACAATAGAACAACATATTCATCTTTCTTCTTTATCTTTTTTCTGAGATGTTTTCTTATCAATTAATTTTTGCTCTTTGACAATTTCTGCAAATGATTTCTCAAGTAATTGTTACAGTTGTTTGACCACTGTTTCTAATCTGCCCTTTAAATTCTCAGTCTCTAATGTTTGTGAAATTACAAAATTAAACACTTTCTGTGTTTGCAATATTTTTTTCGTATGGGTATTGTAACCATTCTCGTATCTTCCAAGCAAGTCTCTAGCATGCTAGTAATTGAGTGTACTTCCTCAGTTAGTTCATTTTGTGTAGCAATCTCTGTGTGAATATCTTTGTTTATTTTAAATCAAATTCAGCCAGAACCCTAAGGTTACCAGAAGTTGAAAATTGAGTTTGGCATTAGCCCCCTTCTTACGGAGGAGGAGTTTGGGACCTATCATGCAAGGAAGTTTTTGCAACGTATAGTGAATGTTTAGAGGCCTATACATAAATTTAAAACATTGTTCATCAAAATGATTTACAAGTAGAGGTATATGATATTCTTTTTAGAGGTCTTGTAAAGGTACAGCTGAGGTCAGCTAGTATATTGGGATCCCATTGATCATGATATCTTTTCTCATTGGAAGACATTTTCTGATGAAACTGCTTGCTTTGCATGTTGCTTTCAATTTTGAGGAGAAAGAAATCTTAGTGGAGGTGAAAAAAGATTAAAATTTTTAATACATATTGTATTTCCTGGTTTCTTGTAATTTCAAAAGATGTGTCCTTTTTCATTTTAACTATTTATCCAACACTTAAAAAATATTAAAATACTCTTCAAAGACTACCATGTAACTTCTTCAGCTTGATCAAGTTTCTACATCGTAGTCCCACATAAGTACCTTCCTTTATTATGTTATCACTTACTTTAGGGAAGGTTTTTCTTAGGCATATTGAGCCTAGCAATTTATATCCATTGCCCTGGTGAATTTCTTCATTAAATCGTAATTTAATATTTAGTGGAAGGTACACTAAAGAGCCAGAACATTATGATCACTTACTCAATAACACATTGCTCGACCTTTTGGCCTGTAAAACAGATGCAACTCACTTTGGCATGGCTGCCACAAGTTCTTCGTAGATGACTAAAGACAGGTTATACCAAATGTCTAAGCAGTGGTCATGCAAGTTGAGATATTCTGACACTGTGTTGCTTAAGCTCTGAGCTGCCACTCCATGATATCCCAAATATGGTATATCGGGTTAAGATCTGTTGAGGTAGGTGAGCTGGACACTAACTGGAATTCATCTTTATTTTCCTCAAACCACTCCAACATAATTTCAGCCTTGTGACATGGGGTCTTGTTCATGCTGGAAGATTTCATTTCCAATTGAGAAGACAGATACCATATAAGAGTGCAACTAATCTCCTGATATGTTCAGATAGTCTGCAGCTATCATGGTTTGTTCTACCACAACTAAGGGTCCCAGATTCGCCCATGAGAAAGTCCCCCAAAGCAGAATATTGCCATCACCAGCCTGTGTATGACTTGCTATACAGGGGGGAGCAACTGTTTACTTGGATATTGGCATAATCTGACACGGTCATCAATGTGATGAATGGGAAATTGTGATTCGTTTGGCCAAGCAACTTTCTTCCACTTATCCACGGTCAAGTCTCTATATTCCATGGTCCACTGTAGGTGTAGTTGACAATGGCACTTGGCCGCAGCTTAGTCAAAGTATAGAGAGAGCCGTTTACCTCAGTCTTAAATAGACATTCCCCTGTATTCTTATTTTTCACCTCTTTCATGCATTTCATGTTACATTTTACAGAAAAATAGAACAGTTTCACATGTAGTTTCATTATTATTATTTACATATATACAAAATTGGTAACAATGTTGTATGACAACTTGTTAGTTGGCTAATCATTTTGGGTATACTGGGTTTTAATGTTATATGTAATTTTTAATTATGATCGTGATTTCTCTAGACTATGCAATAAAAAATGTCTAACCATTTTGGATCTACTATGTTTTATTGTAATTTTAAATTTTTTATTATCATTGGTGTTTTTCTAGGCTATGTAATTAAATTTGTCTGGGAGAATTACTTTACTAATTTTATAACTACCTGCAGCAGTTATAATTAATTTATGCTTACATAATCTTATTGCAATTACATTTTCCCCAATATCTTTTGGACTTCCTTTACTTTCCCATCTGCAGCTTCATACATGAAGTGCATGTCCACCTTCTCCTGATTCATGGAACAATTCATTCCTCATGAAATGCATGGTAGAAATGGCGATGATCTTTGCCTATTTGTTAAATAATATAAAACCATGGCCCAGTTTGAGCTGTTACTTGCTCAGTAAAGTAACGTCTGTTAAGAAGTCTCATATAGAAGCAAAGCAGGGTAAATGATGATGAATGAGAAATTAGCATTTATGTGCCTTTGTTGGAAAACACCCGTTATTGCTTTAACGCTTGAGTTACGCTCATGCATGGCATGACATAAAGTGCTTGTTTAGGTTCTTTATAACATTCCTTAAAGTTTTGCATCACAACCTTGTATCTACCCAGCAATACAGTTTATTAGTTTCACTTAGAGTTATTATTCACAAAAGATTGTTTTATTAATCTTCATTATCAAAAAACTGATTTGAGGAATCTCCCAAGGATATATAACAACTCGCTAAAAAAACTTAAATGTTTTCAATTTTTTTACGATGTTGTATATATCCTAGTAGCGTTTCTCATATAAGCATTTTCTTGAATTTCTCTTTCGGTGTCTTGATGGTTCTTTTATCTCTTCTATCAACTTATCAATAGGAAAACAGTGGCCACAAGTACAATAGCCCAACTGAAATGGAAGGGGACATGCAATCCCACGAATATACAGTGTGCCACATTTCAAGTTATCGATTTTCAGAGTATAAAAATATTTTTCACAGCAGCAAATATGACTGAACTTTGTTAAATAAGTCATTATATAAGATTCCATGACTGTCATGTCATTGCTACCATTTCCCTAGATACACTTTCCCTAACACGATGTAGAACGTTTTGCATAACATTCGCAACCTCCTGACGAATAGTACAGTGTTTTTAGGAATTTATGCACCAGGTAGAGTGTGAATGAAATTTAAGTATCTCTATGACAAAGAGTATAGTATAATATGATTGATCCAAAGAACTGAATGGCCACTGAAAGTTGCAAACTGAGAGTGAAGTCACCTAGGAAATGTAGCACATGGGATGTTCGTTAAAACTTGTGTTCTGTGAGACCATTCTGCTGAAATTATACTCCCCGTATTCTTGCAGCACGTCAGTTCAAGTGGGAAGAACATTTGCAATATGTGGTTATAAAATTCTGTCTTTACTCTCACAGAAAGACGCCACTGTATCAAACACCACTTTTTTAGGGCACTGTATCGAGACCCTAAAAAAAAGTAGGACTCAGTAATTTCCTGTGCAAAAATGCCACCCTGTACAAGGACTCTAGGACTAATTAGTGTTTCCTTGTGAATTTGGCATGGATTTCTTAATGACCAATGCTAGGAGTTTTGTTTATTTGCATAGCTTTTGATGCAAAATATTGCTTCATCATTTTTGGTGAGGAATCTACGGAGGTCATCATGAGTGTGATCCAATTGCACGTATATGATAACAACACAGAGACAATACTTTGTGCCCAGCAGTTAATGCCTTGATGATTTGTAGTTTATATAGCTAAAAAATAAATAGTAGTGTAGAATTTATCGCACACTACTGTTTCACAAATTCAAGAGTTCGGTATATCGCCGGACTGAATAATGTGGGCTCATCTTCAAGGCTGTTTTCACTCACTTGATATTTTGATGTGACTGGATGTGTTTCAGTGAGTATGGGTTTATTGCAGACGGATCCAGTGTTATGTTACTAATCCCACTGCTGTTATTTTCTTGAATGTGCAAGCTCCGGTCATCAAATGTCCGACGAAACTCGTTTCGTAGTCACGATCCACTTGCTTTAAAACAGAGTCTTCCTCGCAGAATATGCTCTGTATCGCGGACCAACGACCCATTAGTTATTGAATCCTAGGTCACCTTGAAACTTCCCCCCCCCCACCGCTGTGAGCAGCTCTTACTACATCTGTTGAAAGTGTTATTACCAAATAAAAATGACTAACTTTAGATACCACGTAGATGAAGGGGGGAATCAGCGATGTCAGTTACACCTTTTCAGTTTCCTTGATATTTATGTCAAAACAAATTGATGTCGTCAAAAAATTATCGTATTATTATTAATTTTTTTAACTGATCACTGTTGACATCCATGGTTTTGGATGAAAAGCTTTCCTTAAAATCAGCTAAACGGTGTTTCAGTTATGTGAGTTTCCCAATCAGGGTTCAGGCTGATCCTTTATGAACCCCAATTATTCTTTAAATTCTTTTTACATATGTTGTTTATTTTAGGCTACTATTTATTTAATTCTGATTTTCAGTTTTCTGTTTTTTTACAATTGATTTCTATCTCAAGTGCCAAAGGCATTCAAAATATTTGATCTAGCAATGTTGTGCTGGCAAACCAGATTTTACACTGCTTGAAAGTGCTAAGGGAAAAACTGAATTTTGCTGTGTTGTGCCATCTGTCAGGTGTTCAGGTAAAGGAAAAGCAGTGAGCAAAAGCACTGCTGCATAAATATTATCATTTGTTGAAAAGGAAATGAGTTTTGAGCTGCTTATAATTTCAAAATAAGTTTTGTAGTGAACTGAGAGATAAAAATCTGATGTACACATTAGAGATTATACTGCATTGAATAATAGAGCCGTATGCAGCGAATATCAGTTGCAAAATGTCAAAAGTCATTTGATTGAGCATGGTCATGAATCAGCTGGTGGATGCTTTAAGACGGTGTAAGGTGTTACTGAACTGTGCAGTAATGAATATCTTGGAAGATGTCATCTAAGAATTGAAAGAAACTGCCAAACCGGGAGGAAGAATTCTGCATATGCATGGTGCTCGTGGAAGGAGCAGAATAGAAATATATATTTAGTTTGCTGTAGAGACTGTTAGGATTTCTCATAAATGAAACATAGGAAATCAGCTGTGCCCCTATTGGCCTTCAAACCATTAACCTTCGACTAGCTAAGCTAGAAAGGATGCCAATGACTCATGAGAACACAATGCAATAATTCCTTTCTTTCTTTAACACTTAAGGAGGGATCTGAGAAGAGGCATAAGGCTCTTTGACCAAATCCAGTTGGTGACACTTTATCGACCACCTTCTTTTAGTTTTGTGCCGGTCTAGAAATTGTTAGGGTTTTTGTAGCAAGGAACATCAAAACTCAGTTATATACTTGCCGGGATTCGAACCACTTATCTTCCACATGTTTGTTAGACATGCTAACCTCTTACATCACGAGAGAACTCGCGAGGAATGCAATAATGCCCTATTTTGTTTCCACATTAGGATACAAAAATGTTATGCTAGCGCAAATTCCTGTAGATCTTGTGAATGCTGCAGGTACCTGACATATCTGCGTGAACTGTCTTTTTTTGACTCAAATCTCTTGAGTTAATGCACAGAAACTAGCCAGATATGTTCATATAGCATTAGTATAGGTAGCATTGTCATTAAGATCGTCGAGAGTGGTTAATGATGGTGTTCTGATCTGAATTCCAGAATAATGTTAAACGCGATTTTGAATATCAAAAGGTATGGAGAGGAAAAGTAACATATTACCACCAACGATGCATTTAATAAATTCATCGTAATATGGGGATGTAGACAAAGGTCATATAAGATGCTGAAACACTGTTGCATATCTGCATCAATGACCACCATAGCAGAAAGACATTGCATAGAGATACTTGTGGGTCATATTGCTCCCCACCGTGGAACAGTAAGTCCCTGACTTCTTTAACTGGAAGACAGTGCTTGTGTACCTAAGGTGGATGGCATAATTGAGGTAGTGCAGAATGAAGCTATCATCTGCATAACATGGTTTTCATATTCTTCGGATTTCAGTTCTTCTGAATGTCCCGAGGACACTTGTCGTAGACAGACTGCAGAGAGAAGTTCATCCCCTCAAAATGAGTGGGCATTTCAAAATGCCTTTAAGAATGCGAAAATATTTTGATAGTGCTTTTGAACAGTCTTATGAAAGGGATGCCAAACTGATATAGAGCATGTATTGTAATTCGAGGAGTCCTTACTACCTACTAATGTAATGTAATAATGTTTATATTTTCTGTGATTTTTCTACATTTTCTTTGATAATTTCAATGTGCAGTGTGAGACCTCTTTTTACTTTACCGAAGTCTGTATTATTTTAGTTTAGTAAAGTTACTCTATTTTTTCTCCTGCGGATTTAATATATTTCATTTCCTGAAAAAATACCGCTTTAATTATAGCACAAAATGCAACTGCTCTTTAGCAGTTGTCAAAGTGTAGATTTGAGAAATCATCAATATCTTGAATGAGTTTTGATGCAGCTTGTTGTCCAAAAGCTCACAAATTCTTTTTTCTCTCAAACCATAGTTCCTTTAGTGAGGTATATGTCGTAAGGTCTACATTTTAATACATTTGGTTTGATCCGAACTCTCATCGAATGATTAAGAACAGCAGCATCAATGTTTAGTGTTCAGATGTGTCATCGTCTAGTTTATAGTTAATGTTTTTGATCGTATCCCTCTTTTTTTACATGAATCTTGTTTCTGTTCTGTCAATTCCAAACTCTTTAAAATACGAAATTTAACTATACATTTCATTTAATTGCTTTATAGAAGCATCTAGAAAAGATTTAGGTGCTTCTTTAACATCTATTCTTCAAATTTTTTGCATCGCAGTTCGGTAATTATATTATGTACTAGAAGCATTGTTCTTATGAACAGATCTTTGAATTTGTTCATAAGGTTCACTGAATCACAGATGAAAGGAAATTGTAAGAATTCACCGATAAAGTGCTTTCACTCGTACTTAGCTTGACAGAAATCAGTTTTAGACTTGTTAATAAAAGGCAATTAAATATGTTCTACAATAACTCCTGCACCTGCGCCATCCGGTATTCTTATTTAAATTTATTATATTTCAAAAGCAAATCTTCTAGAACAAACAAACTTTGCCCATCCAGGTTACAAACTCACACATTTCATAAATAGACATGCTTTCTGTTCTTATAATAGGTTTGTGGAATTAATTCTTGTTATATTATTATTATCTTCTTATTTATTGTGAGTTTAATTCAATCATGCACAAGTATTTTCATTTAGAAAATATTTCTCAGAATAATCACTTTTGATGAGACCTATAAAAAAAACTACCGCAGCATACCACCTTATTTTTATATTTGTTAGATTTATGTAATAATACTATAATACAAAAAATTCAGAATCTACTTTTAACTGCTTTGCTAAATAAAGCATTTTGTTTGCAGGTAGCAGTAAAGATGTTGATTTGACAGATTATGGTAAATGGATTATTATTAGAAAAAATTACCTATTCTTGCTATTTAAACATTTAAATTTGTAACGTCTGTCACAGAGTAAGTGTAGTACAAAGTTATGTAAATACCTTTGGGACATATTTAATGTAATGAGTTGTTCTACATACACTGAAACACGTTTAGAATCTGTACTGAAAGTGTTTGTTTCGAAACTCATTGCAAAAAAGAAAAACAATAAAAGGATTTGATAAAAATTTATGCAGAAAAACTGTGAGTGAATTCCAAAAATCGCTTACCAATTTTGATCAATATAACCGGATCAGTAAAGAAAAATCCAAAGGCGAAGAAGACTAAAGAAAGCTTTTCCCAAAAGTTCTCAAAGAACAGCAGCTCGTAATGTTAGGCCTCTCTTTACAGATATGGCTCAGTAAAAGTTATCTTATGTTACTCAGAAATGCTTAGTAAAGAGTGGAAAAACAATTGCCGAAGTTGTGAAATTTACACATAAAAAATGTAGAATGGCGAATGCAAGTTCGCAAAAATTGAAGAAAATGGAAATAGCCTGTTCAGATTCTCCTCAAAATGTAATATTTTACATGCCAGGACACTATTATTCCATGGTACAAAATGTGTGCATCTGCATACAAGCTTCTTATGCATGGTAATCGCATAATCATATCACTGCTATAACCTGTAAGATAGTTATCCAAAGATATTCTGGAGGCTGGTCATAAGGAGCATCAAAACGTAAGTTAAGCATCAAACATAACATAAATTTCACTCCAGAAATTTTGAGAGTGAATGCAAATACCGACATATCGAACATGATGTTTTGTTTTATTAGGTCCGATAATTGCCGCCAACAGGAAATGAACTAAGAAAAGCCAGATACCCTTCTCACAGGAGGTGATTGCCATGCTTGATACTTCAAATTCCTACTTGGAGTATTCATGGATCGAGCTGTTGACATGCACTGTATAACATAGAAAAGCAAGGTATCAAGAAGGAGTCATCGGAATGGGACGAAATTGCGTATGCTCATACCGTATGATGAAGTATGGAAATGATTAACTTTCGGCGACTAGTAGCTGACTATAAAGCTGCAGTGTGTTGCAGTGGGGCATCTTGATGATGTATAAAACAGAGGACATCCCAGTGCTAAGGCACAATGTTCATGTGAATGTGGTTTCGTTGATTCATGTGTACTGTCCCACAGCCTCACAGACAGGTTTGTAGACAGAATGAGCGAATTTCACCATTTGAGACAGAACGTGCAACTGGATTAAAGAAAACAGCGTGGTCAAATTGCAAGATCTCTAGATATTTGAGTCGGAGCGATGCTACCATCCCAGAGTGTTGGCTAGAATGGATGAGTGGTAAAGAATGTAAAATCGAGTGGTAAAATCTTTGAACACTGAGTTTGAATCCAGGCAAATGGGCTGAGTTCATGGGTGTTTTCGTGTTTTTCACCATTTGTAAAGTGTATACTAGGCAGTTCTTTTTAGATAGTCCTTCATAAAGGCATCCCTCCCCATAGGCAGATAGCCCTAGTGTGCTTTGCTGTACTAAACTGAACTGAAACCAAAACCACATACATACATCTCTGAATCGTGTCCTGATAACAGAAGAGTATCGGTTAAAATTGGGTCATTTAAAGATATGTGAAAAGAGTTTTAAATTAAAATCCAGACTATATATCATTATCTTGTAATAAATACATTGGCCTTAAGATCACACTGTGACTATTTGATATGAGTTGAACTAAGCTGTCAATAATGCTTTGTATTTACATCAAGTACTGAAATCAAGATCAGAATGTTATGAATTAGTATTATTGTTCATGTAAGTGCTTTACATTTAGAAGTCCATTCTATTATCCATAATTTAATATCTGTTTGTAATAAGAACAATACCATACTAATTATCACGTTTTATTTATTTTTATAGTGCTATGAATTGCAATAATTTCCTTTTCCAATATCTTCTTTTACAAAACTTTCAGTGTATAATTCATTCTTTAAATGTTAATTTTCTTCATCATAAGTAAAATATATAGACATATTGTTCATGAAAAACTGAAGAGGAAAAATTATTTAATTAAAATATTCAAAGTATATGTTACAGAAAGCAAACATATTGACGTCTATAATACATTTATTAAAAGTTATTTATTTACTATAGTGAAATAATCTAATTATCAAATTAATAGATAAAGTTTAAAAAGCAGAGGTCAAAGATATCATGTAACATTTATTTACATAAGAATGATTGTATATACATAATGATCATAAGTATGAATTTAATAATAGCACAAGTTATCTACTTCTCAGATATTTCATGCTAACCTGTTTTTATTGCATTAAAGTTTTAAAAATAAGTACTTTTAATGATTTTTCTACTACTGTTTAAAATTCTGATTTTTATGCCAGGCAGAAATGATTTTTTTTTCCTATTATACAAAATTAAACTATTTATTTCTGGAATGGTCATCAAGTAATAAAAATAATGCTTAGTACTACTGCAAAATTTAAGAACTCCAAAATATTCATTTTAAAATTTTTAATGTGCTGGTTTTGATCACATAAAAAAATTAACCAAAATATAAGCTTGTAACATTGAAAAATTTCTATCTTAAGCAAATTATTGTCACTACATAATTTCAGCACAAACTAAATAGTACATAAAAGAATATGGTGTACTGCCCATAAAATTAATGGTACTTACGTATTAATAAAACCACCTTCGCTCAATTTGGATTTAACACATGAACAGGTAAATGTTACTCATTGGGTGCAAATAGATGGTTTTCACAACTTAACAGATACCCAAATTATTGATATTTATTATACGTTGATTAATATTATCAAATCATGAAAAGAAAACATAGCAATTTAAAACATAAATTTTAATTATTAAATAAGGATTACATTAAAAAAAATAAAACTCGTTCATCTCTGCCCTATCCTTTCCCCAAGCGATTTGTTTTTGCTTGAAAAGAATTTCAAGAATTAAAGACTTTCAGAGACTCGGCATCGCACAAACCTCAGCAGCATCGGCTATCTACCAAATGCATTTCCTTGTTGTGTCCTTTAAAAATTTTTTGACAGAATTTTGTATTCCTGTAGAATTTTGACCATAGTTTCTCCCATTGTTGGCAAATTCCAAAGTGCATATTTTAAACTTAAGGCAAAAAATATCACAATTTGTTTAAAAAATCGTTGGAACTCTGAATACAATCTAAAGAATGTATACAAAAATGGCGACATTGCCCTATTAAAGGATTGTTATGAGCATGGTTGCCAGAGTTGGGCACATTTTTAAAAATCTGACAAACTCTATTGACATGGTTGCAAGTAATAAAATAATAACATTGTAATATGAGCTTTTCTATGTGCATTTTTACTGTTATGAATATAAATCTTTTACTTGTAATTAAAATCTGAGTATACTAATTATTTATTTGCTCTCTTATGTAATTTTGATAAATTAGCCAGTATTTACACTATTTATTTTACATGATCATTAATCTTCAGACTAATTTAAAATTTAGTTTCAGTGTGAATTTCGTTTGTTATCTGCTTTCTTATGTTTAAACTGACATCATGTAAAGCAACATCAAAAATAAAACTATTAAAAAATATATATGGAAAACAAACAGAAAGGGACAGATATGAAAATTTATCAGTTCATTTTCATATATATTCTGTACAGTAATACCCTTAAATTGATTAACAGGTGGGACTAATGAAAAGTACAACTTTACATACAGTATCTGTCAGAAAAATACATACAAACTTTTAATGATATCAAATGATATCTATACATTGGTTTCAAAGTTGAATTATCTTTACAATATGTAGTATGGTATTTCCTTAACAAGTCGGTAATCTTACATGTATGTGACACATGACAATTAACCAAAATGGATTTGGAGTACTTTGAGGAATGTTCAGTAGTACAGGAAATCGGTTAAGCTAGAGGTCCATCAAAACATTATGGCAGAATGTGCAGCATTCTCCTCAGACACATCGATTAACTTTGTTCAAATAACTGCTCAATATTGTTCTATGACTCTAGCTCCTAATGGCTACCACTGTAACACTTTGAGCAATCTAAGTAACTGTACAGGTACAGGGAGATTGTATTACACTTAGCCTAACCTCTCATTTGTATGATTTGATTAACTTATAATTAAGTTCAATACTAAAGCACGAGAATTTTTTTAGTTAAAGTGTGTGCATTTTTCTGATGGGCCCTTTACAAATATAGATGAATTTCAGTTTAATAGGACCGAGGGTCAGACCACAGCATTCGAGCGGCAAAGTTGTTGAACACTAGCAGTTCAGTCCGGGACTCAAATCTTGCTGAATGCGCTGGCCTCATGGGCACTTTCATGGTTTCTTCCAGTGTAATGTGTATAAGAGCCAGTTTTCCTTTGAAAGTCCTCCACGAAAGCATACCTCCTATTAAGCAGGTAACACTCAAGGGCTTTGCCATAATTAAATAAACCAAACCAAACCAAGGGCCAAAAGAAATTTTTGATAAAAAATTTAATAAACATAAGAAAGCAGAGAACAAAAAAAGGCAAAAAATATCACAATTTGTTTATAAAAATTGTTGGAACTTGGAATACAATCTAAAGAATGTATACGAAAATGGGGACATTGCATGTTAGCATTGCACTGAATCATGTTAGTTGGCCGGTCAATGGGATAATACGTAAGAAACTAAAACAGTATTAAAATTAATACAGTGCATTTATGTGGATGCCAATGGCCACGTATTTAGCACCCATTTCTAATTAGCATCTAAGTTCTCCAAAGCTTTTTCATGCCTGGAAGTCGGATAAATCGCTTCGTTTCTGCATTACGCCAACGATTGAAATGTTTTCCGAAGCCCTCACACACCCTTTATATACGCTCAACTGCACTGTGCTGCCACCTGCCTTCTGTGATTGGTTATTTAACTCTGACATGGAAAGTACGTGGTGGTCACATTAATGTGACTGGACTGTGTATATATTGGTTTCAAAGTTAAATTATCTTTACAATATGTAGTATTGTATTCCCTTAACAAGTCGGTAATCTCACATATAAGTGACACATGGCAGTGAACCGAAATGGATTTGGAGGACTTTGATGGATGTTCAGTAGTATAGGAAATCGGTTAAGCTAGAGGTTCTTCATCAAAATATTATGGCAGCATGTGCAGCAGTCCCCTCAGACACATCGACTAACTTTTTTCAAATTACTGTTCAATATTGTTCTGTGTGTCCAGTTGCTAATGGCTACCGCTGTAACACTTTGAACAATCTAAGTAACTGTATAGGTACATATACAGGAAGATTGTATTACACCTAGCCTAATCTCCCATATGCATGATTTGATTAACTTATAATTAAGTTCTATACTAAAGCACAAGCATTTTCTTAGTTAAAGTGTGTGCATTTTTCTGACGGGCCCTTTTCTAAATATAGATGAATTTCAGTTTAATAGTACTGAGGGTCAGACCACAGCACTCGAGCGGTAAAGCCGATGAACACTAGTAGTTCAGTCCGGGGTTCAGATGTTGTGGAATGCGCTGGCCGCATTGGCACTTTCATGGTTTCCTCCAGTGTAATGTGTATAAGACCCAGTTTCCCTTTGAAAGTCCTCTACAAAAGCATACCTCCTGTTAAGCAGATAGCACTCCAGTGTTTTGCCATAATTAAATAAACCAAGGGCCAAAAGAAATTTTTTTTAGTAGAAGGTGTGTGCTAAAAAATTTAGTTTTTATTCATGTCAGTATAAAGTAGGGTACTTATGTATTAACCCATCAATCGTTTGTGGAAATTTCGGCAATAGTCACCAAATGCCTATCATTTCTGTGGAATTACTACAGGGCACAGTCATCTATAATTGGCACTAAATCATCCTACTAGGCTGGTCAACGGGATAATACGTAAGAACCTAAAACGGCATTAAAATTAATACAGTGCATTTATGAGGATGCCAATGGCCTCCTATTCAGCACCCATTTCTAGTTAGCATCTATGTTCTCCAAAGCTTTTATCATTTGAGCAAAAGATCTTATGTCAAACTTGCGAGTATCATACATTTATTTTTTATTTATTTATTTATTTATTTATTTGGTGCATTTGGAACACTGTAACTTCATGTTCCCTTTAAGTCAGGAATAAATATTCCATAGTATTTGAAGAAATATGTTTATTTTCTCATATGTCTAGCATTTTTCAGTATTATACTCAGATCATCATGTTATATTTAAATTTCTTCATGTTATATTTAAATTTTATATATATATATATATATATATACATATATATGTATCAACATACCAGAGCCTGGTCTTTACATTCCAAAAAACTCACATCGCAGGAAACTAAATTTGAGATTCACATTACATGCATGGCATTGAAATTTATATAATTTTAATTTCAGCTTCAACATTATTCATTTCCTATATCAAATCTTAATGTGGACTAAGACTGATATGTCCTACACTTAGAAAACACTTCCTTCCCTGCAAAAAATATGCTCAATAGCGGCGAGCGGTAAAGTCGCTGAACACTGGTAGTTCGGTCTGAGATTCGAATCTTATGAACGTACTGGCTGCATGGGTATTTTTGTGTTTTTCCCCATGTACAAACGTCCATTCGAGCCAATTGCCTTCCTCTCGTTAGGGAGACAATTGAAAATCCTCTACGAAGGCATCCCTCTCGTTAGGGAGACAGCTACCAAGGCTTTGCCATAATTACAGAAACCAAACCCTGCTAAAAAAGTCAGGAACTGATTATCATAACACAGTGAACCTTTTCTTTGTGATCACCTCTGAAACTGACTTCTTCTCAATATACAAACAAATTTTGATACTGAACATCTTCTCTTAGACATGATAAGCTCTACACAAGATTAAAATCCTGTAGAAGGGCTGGTGGTCATCTTAGAGAGGGTTCACTGTATTTATTAAAGGTCAGAAATTTATTCAAATATTTCTAAAAATGCAAATTAATCAACAAAATTTGGTATTAAGTACTCTGTTTCTGTAAGAATAATTAATAATAACTTCCGAGTTTGATTTAGAGTGTATGATGACAGTTTTTTGCATTAATGAATGTCATTTGATTGACAGATATGAAGCATTTCTATTCACGAGCTGTTTTGCTTGGAGGGTTGGTTTGGTTTATTTTATTATGGAAAGCATGTGAGGTGTCTGTGTGAGAGGGATGTCTTCTTGGAAGATTTTCTAAGAAAAAAAACTACCTCATGTTCATGTTACGCATGTGGAAAACCAGGTAAGTGCTCATGCAGCCGGCTGTCCATCTGGAATCAAACTCAGATCGAACTATAGCGTTCCAGTGACTTTACCACTCAGCCACTATTGGGCTGTGCGTGGAAAGCCAGGAAGGAGAATAATTACATGCATTGAAAACTGAATTCTAAACTAAATGTATAAAGATAGCAATGGAAATTCATTTATCAACACTAGTTCTTATTAAATTAAAATACTGCTTAAAATAAATTTATAAAGCTGTTGAATCAAAATTTTTCGTTAACATATTTAAGAATGTGTAAGGAGTAATAGATTAAGAATTATTTTTAGTATTACTAAGTAATTTTCTTTTAAAGGAATTAAAAAATAAAATACAAACAAAAGCTTCTTTAGACAAATTAAAGTTTGAGTCATAAATTTATATTCCTTCTGGAACAGTAAGGAAATAATACTTTAAAAGAAAATTTTAAAAAAAATAGCATCACTATAGCAAATTCACACTGCAAAGTAAAAATGTTGTTCATTCAGCGAACGCACTTCCTACGCTTTGATGTTAACAAACGTCAGAAATGTGACATCACTCATGTGGGCGGAGTTAATGGTGACCCTCTCTGGATTGTCAATGGCCAAACCTAAGACGTTGTCCTAGCAATGTACATTTTGCTTATATGCAACTGGGACATCCTACAGCATGGCGGTATGTCAAAGAGATTCTACATTATGTAATGTTGTCCCCTTTTTTCACGGATACCTGACTTACATTTCCAGAGATATCCGGCCGCGCAGAGGTGGGCCAGTGCATTATGTATTTATTTATGTGTGTTTTCTAGCTGTACTTCGTTGATAAAATATTCAATTCCTGTGATATTTGTTAACGTTTCAACACATTTACATGACCTGTACCTATTTTCGTCCTATAAGGATCACTCCTTATAGCTTTTTATGTTATAGAGTGTATATGACATCCATAGGGATGATGAAGTCTAATAGTTACAAAGATGTCTCCTAAATTATTAATAAGAATCTAGATTTTTGCTCTTTTATTGTAGAATAAGTGTATAAGAAAATTTTTATCTGAAATATCTTAAAACGCAATATCTTAAACGAAAAGAATTTTTTTTTTTGTTCTGTTTTAAATATCTTAAAATCTTTTGCGCCTCTGTATACCGCCAGTGCGTCAAATAGGCTCTGAACTTCCTTTTTAAGGTACAGTACTTCTGTCTACCTAAATCGTGCGTTTTGCCGTGTATGCAGCGGCGGGATCAAGTACACGAAGTATCGTTACGTGCCTTTCCCTGGTTGGTTGTAGTTTCAAGCCAAATACTATGCAGTAATTCATATAGCTAATGCAGCCCTTCCTGTTCCTGCGGTAATCCAGTTGAAAAAGGTTTATGTGAGCTTCCAAACAAATGTCGACTAACTAGTAACCGGCTGGTGCTGCTGTGCCTCAGTTTTTCAAGGCTTTATTGCTAACGAGATTGTATTAACCCTTTATAAGGCCATTTTTTTCTAGTAATGTTACGTTAAAGTATTTCTGGGATTGAGATTGATTTATAAAAAGAAATTCATTTAGCTCATTACCTAAAATTAATTTGATTTTAAGACCATTGTATTTCGGTGGGAAGTATGTTTCCCATCGCCCGCTGGGAGGTATTCAAACGTAGCACATTTCATGTTTTTCATTTCTTTTTATATTGCATTACATGATATTTATGAAATATAATTTGCAAATACTAAACTCTACAAAAGGAATTACAAATTAGATATATTTTGAATGCAAAAATTTAAGAATTTATACATATTACTTTCCATGAAATTTCAGAAAACAAGGATGAATACATAGTGGGACATTGCAAGCTGTACAAACGTATCTTGTTCTCTTCTCATGTCCTTTAGTAGAGCACAAACGGCAACGTCTATATGTTTTTTGTACAGTTGGCATATGGTCACCCACTTTAGTCAATCGTACGTCATCTGGAACAGTTTTCTTGCTGCTCAGGAAACTTGCAGGTCGTCCTTTGCGCTTTCGACTTGAAAATCCAGAAATCAGTTGCCGTGCTAGCCGAAGTCGAAAATGTAATTGGTCTTGAGGTCCTGAATCTTTTCTACTTACTTTCCAGAGAATGAAGGCATTCACAATTGCCAGATCAATTAGGAAGTACAGGATTCGATGCCACCATTTTCGGGAACGTCGTCCTATTTCATATCTTTCTCGAAGTTGATCAAAGTGATCAACACCTCCCATAATCTCATTATATGTGGCAATAGCAGTTGGACACGATACATGAGTAATGCTTCCATCCTTGTTCTTCCTCGGGACTGTTGCAGTTGTACTTGGGCTATTTACCGTTGTAAAAATGGTTATTGGTTTATTATCCATCCATCCTCCTTGCATTTGAATTTAAACTCCCCTCTCTCTAGCTTTACTTTTTCTCTCATTATTGCGGGAAGACCTCTTCGGTTTGTTCTTACAGTACCGAGAGCATAAATGTTGCGTTCATGTAATATTTTCATCAGTTTGACCGTCGTAAAAAAATTATCAAATGCTACGACACTTCCAGTACCTTTCAAACAACTTGTTAGATTGAGCACCACTCGTTCTCCCAATGTATCCGTTGCAGTTTGATCTTTAATTTTACCCGTATAAATGTCAAATTTCTGTATGTATCCAGTTTTTGAATCAGCTAGACACCAAACTTTGTATCCCCTCTTCACTGGTTTCAAAGGCATGTATTGTTTTAGGGTAGACTGGCCTTTGAAAGGTATCATGCTTTCATCAACAGCCAATACACTAGATGGTTTGAAAGCTTCGGCAGTTTTTTTATTGAGGTGTTCAATTAGAGGTCTAATCTTATGAAGTTTGTCATAATCTGGGTCATCTCTTAGAAGAACGGTCTCATTATCGTTTACATGAATTGCCTCTGTTATTTTTTTGAAACGCTTGCACGTCATAATTTGTGAAATACATTGTTGTCCTAATGCAGGATCAGAACTCCAGTAGTTATCTACACTAGGCAACATAATGATTCCCATCATAATGTTCATTCCATTCCATGCTTGTAGTTCTTCTACATGAATGTCCTCCCAGTTTTTTGTTGTTTCACTTACAGTGTGACCTGAGCGCCTTTTTGTTTTGATTTGGGACGCATATAAATTTATTTCCTCAACAATACGTTCTAAAATTTCCTCGTTGAATATTTGGAAAAAAAAGTCCTTTTTTTACTGGTTCGTGTTAGACTAGGATTGATAATTCCTTCTCTATCCATACAAACAACGTGGGAATCGAAATACCTTGTATCATTAGACCAGCCGCCGTCATCTTCATCATCTGCATTATATTCTTCAGTGTCACTAGAGTCATTTTGAACATCTATAATTTTAGACTTTGAATCAGTTCTTTGGTTCACATCCACGCGTTTGATTGCGTCATTTGTATCTCTACTAGTGCTTGGCTGTGGATCAGATAAAGCAATACTTCTGTTTTCCTCGACTTCACCTGTTTCATCATCTGCATCTTCATCTGAATCCTCAGGGTCACTTGGGAGGGCAAAAAATAATTCAACAGCTTCTTCTGCTGTATATTTCTTTTGTTTTCTATACATTTCCATAGCAAGTGCAAAATAAAATTCAGCTACAACAAATAAGAGATCACCATTGGAGGTAAAATACAAAAAACTCTAATTCAAAATTTTACCTACTGTAAAGAACTGGGCATAAACTTGAACTTCTGTGCTTATAAATAACCGAATTTATGAATTTTGTGTTTATAACTACAAATAAACTCGATAATAAAAGATCAAACGAACGAACACGTTTTCTCGAAGTACCCATCTCATCTATCACCCCTTTGCAGAATAGAATCATCCATAGGAATCCTGCATTAGTAATATTTTTTGTGTTTTCTGAAGTTATCAGGAGATGGAAGCACTAATCATATATGGCAAAATAGCTTCCCAATGACATTTAAAAATTGATGAAGTTGCTGGGAAGTATACTTACCACAGCCTTATAAAGGGTTAAAGAAGTTTTCTAAGAGACTTTTAAGTTCTGCTGTGTTCAAATTTTATTCGTGTTAATGTTTCTATAAAATGTAGTTTCATTCTTCCTTTTCGGTATAATTTGTAGAGACATTAGGTATTTTTGAAGTAGGAAACGTGAAAAATATGCAAGGCCTTCGCCGGGAATCGAACCACGGACCTCTGAAATTCCGGCTCAGTGTGCTGACCATTACACCACGAAGGCACGCTACGAAAGCGGGAGATATACCTTATATACTCCCCTTTTTAAAGGGCGACTAGGGTTTTAGGGGACCTAGTCGCCAAATCCTGGGTGTGGAGAGTCATCATCCACAGCCCTTTTAGTTCGGGCGCCAGTGTAGAGACATTAGGATTTTTTGGAAGCAGGAGACATGAAAAATATGCAATGCCTTCGCCGGGAATCGAACCACGGACCTCTGAAATTCCGGCTCAGTGTGCTGACCATTACACCACGAAGGCACGCTACGAATGTGGGAGATATACCTTATATACTCCCCTTTTTAAAGGGCGACTAGGGTTTTAGGGGACCTAGTCGCCAAATCCTGGGTGTGGAGAGTCATCATCCACAACCCTTTTAGTTCGGGCGCCACTGTAGAGACATTAGGTTTATTTCGAAGCAGGAATCATGAAAAATATGCAAGGCCTTCGCCGGGAATCGAACCACGGACCTCTGAAATACCGGCTCAGTGTGCTGACCACTACACCACGAAGGCACGCTAAGAATGTGGGAGATATACCTTATAAATTATTCTGCTTCCACTTAAGTGTTTTTTTTTTAATTTGTATGTGTGTGTATGGTAGAAAAAAAAATGTTATTGTGTTTTAAATATTTTTTAGAACAAACCTGAAGAACTGGAGGCATTAATTCAGCGATGGTTAATTGCTGCCCAAGAATCACTTAGCAAACTTCATGAAATACTTCCGGAACCAAAACCTCAAACTTTTCAAGGTTTGATCAGCCATTTGCAAATTGATCCTGATGTCATAAAGTATAATTCTGAAAAGGACAGTTTCGCCTAATTTATCATTTTGATGCAAGAACAAAATTTATGTATTTGTAATATTCTAGAAATATATGTTAATATTAAAATATTTTCATGTTGAATTTCGTTATGTTAGTTTTTTTCTATTCATTTAACTTAACAAAAACAACACTGACTTTCAGCTTTGTATGAATTGTTAGCTAAACCGCTGAGGTGCAGGACCGAAACTCACTACTATGGATTTCCAAATTGTTATATTCAGCTCACACATGATGCAACCCCAGCGAAACTTAACTGATCTGATGATGCGTCCACACGAGTACGCTGGCGATGTTCTTTCTTCTGTTGTTGTTGCCTTGTTCATGAATTTCATGGAAGAATGGTTGCCACAACCTCAAACAGGCTGGACTTCTATTTCTACCGCCAATTTTGAGGGAGAGCATCCGGAGGGGAGAAGATCCGAGGGTCCCCTACCACCAATGCACACGAGAGGACTTTCAGCTCGCCAAATATTTTGTGTGCCCCCATGTCGCAAAGACACTATACATTTACAAACATCCATGCCTTCTCCGGCGTTCGAACCCGGGCCCTTCGCTACCGCAATAGGTTCCCCTAACCGCTATAGCGTCTGGGCGTCTGCTGTTTCTTCTGTTATTGTAGAATAATCTAGTAATCGTTCTCCATACATTTGGAGATTATAAATAACTATTTATTAGGTTTGAAAAGCTGAGACTGCAGTAGCATGTACAAACAAATTCCTAGTGGGAGTCGCATATTTGGGAAAATATCTGACAGATTTATTTTTTCAGATATACTGTTGTAACCTGGGGAATAGAACTTGTGTAATGCCCTTATATCTCATACATTTTGTTTCGGGCCTTGGAGCATCTCTGGTCTTTTTGCAGATATTCCTTACTTTTTGAGCAAATTGTAAATGCCACAAATAACGTTGAACATGTCTGAGGAATGACATGATTGTTCAAGTCTTTCATCTCGTGGATATAAAAACAATGTTTGTTCCAACATTCAAAACGTTTAGTTGTAATTGATTTGCTTCCATTAATACGGGCTCATCCGTGTTTTCAAAAGAAAACCTACATCTTTAGACTTCTACATTTGGTACCACTAAATTGAACAACATTCCTTAAAGATGTAATAAATTCATTAGGTTCTTTTACCTTTTTAAATTCAGTTACCTAGAACTCTTGAATAAAACCTAGCCTTGAATTTATAGGTTTCACTGTAGTGTCGGATTGCTTGCCTTTCTGTAGAATCACTTTATTGACATAAATAAAAATATTGTACCAGGTCACAAGACATAAATAAAATTTGAATGTTGTGCTTTCTTTTAACAAATTGCTTGTCTCACTAAAATATGTACGGGCCATTTGCAATTTTCTAAGGCATATGATACATTCCAAAATTCGTACTTAACAGCCTCAAGGCTCAGTTCTCTCTTTTCGTGTGATTTCGTAGAGTGGTTTCAGTCTAACAGAACTTCTTAGCGCTCCAGAGATGTAGGAATTAGAATCAGCAAGCTTTACCGCGCATCAAAAAAGTTTAGTGCGGTTGTTAAAGATTTAATTGCATCACATAACAAACAAATTCATGCTGTGAGCAGAGCAAGGTATGCAATATGCTGTTTGGCCTTCTTGACGTGCTTTTATGTCGAACCCTTTTTACCTTTCATATTGTTTCCATTATCGTATGATTGCGCACCTAGAAATATCCCGAGTTCAGATAATGCATGGAGCAATAATTCAATGAAGCGCGTTTGAATACGTCTGGTATGTCCAGTTTCTTAAAATAAAAATGTTTCAGTGGTAACTGATTTAGAACACATTCATACTACTCTCAAAATTACTCCCACTTATTCTTTGCTTCTAACACCATTTTCACATTACTGTATTTTTCATAATGTAAAATTTCATTAGAAATCAGTGTAATTATTTAATTTTGAATGTGTTCGCTAAGGTACATGAGTGGTCTTCTAGGTACGTTGAACAAGTCGTATTAAACATCCCAGAAAATTCTCATTCTAATGATAGAAAACAATATCTCTAAAATTAGCTCCCCTCTCTTTCTCCTTAATTTGATCTTGGGTTATTTGAGGCTTTAAGTTTGAGCTTGGGATTCAGTAATTTTGAATTTGAGAAGCTTTTTTCCATTTGTACATATGACTCGTTTGTGGATTCGAGAAACTTCATTAGAAAGAAGCTTAGATTTTGCTTTCCAATTTCTACTTAAGTCTCGCAAGAAAGCTACAATTAGAATGAAAAGCTCATGAGAAGGAAAGTTTACGTCTTTTTCAGAGTGTGCAAATCAATAACAAATAATGTTCTTACCATTTGTTAAGCTGACGAAAACTATAATAATAACTATTACTCGTAACATCATCCATTTACTATACGTTAATCATTTTGCCCCATGTCCACAACTTTTGAGCCAAAGACCCCCCCCCCAATAGGGAAACAAGCTTCCGCAATAAGCAAGTAAAGCCCAACTTCTTTACTAATATATTTGGACATTGTATATGTGCAGTTATTTTTCCATTTTTCGTCTAGCAGCAGAAAGCTGTAACGGTGTAGGGTTACGTACCTTGAGCGTTATTATATTGTATTAACGGTTGCAGGCCCCAGTCCACCTAGCCAGCCATATGACTAAAAGAAGAACCTGCCTATCCAACCAAAAAAAGGAGCCAACAACGCGGCCCCCCCAAAAAAAACAAATCAACAAAATTAAACTAGCCCCAGGTAAGGGCCTCGAGTAATAGGGGGCAAAAAAGTTACACACAAAAAAAAACCTAGCAAACTCAAAATTACTCTGAGCAAAAGGTTGCAAAGCCAATCAACAGTCACAGAAAAGGAGCCTAAAATATTAATACATCATAGAGTTGTTAAATAAAACTCTTGACAGAACTCAAACACATACATATCCCATTCCAAATAAAAACAAAAATAAAAGTAGTTATAGTTCTCAATTCCAATAGTCTTCTTATTCATATTAATAATGTTCATTACTTCCCTAGCATATCTTCTTGCCCTTCCATTTTTCTTATTCAAATCTTGCATATTGAATTATCCATAGTTTGCCCTCACACGTCTGTTAATATGCAGTCCTCGACAAAGTGAGCTGCATCTCTGTAAGAATTACACATTTTACATAAGCAGTTCTCCTTGGAGGTGGAATCTGCTTAGATGGGCGGGAAACCTACTATGATTGGTAATTATTTGGTTAAGGTCCATATCATTCATAATAGTAATTTTTTTCTTGAAAGTATATGTCTTAGCCTTGGGCAGTATTATAATAATATGGCACTATTCCGTTAGAGCGGTGTCAGTTAAAAATGAAGCAAACAATGCTACAACAACTCACCAAATAAGTGGCTCGAAATTTCCAGTTTTCGTTTGAAGTATCATCATACGTTATTTTTTTTGCCGTATTTCGTCATTTTTTAAGTGCGGTGGACTACGCAATTCGGAAATTACCTAATGGTGGAAAGGATAAAGATTGCTTCAGGACAAAGGAATAATTCACAGCAATTGACTTTGTTCTCAAAATCATCCGATGAAGTTAACTTTTAACTCGAACAAAGTTCCTATACGACATTGTTAAGTCGGTTCTTACTGTGGATAAAAAAAGGATTGAGAACCAAAACATGGTTTGAAGACTTGCGTCTTTCTTTCCAGAATGCCGTTCGTTTTATCTATGGTGTCAGGAAATGACGTCGATTGAATTTTGCAAACTTCAATTAGAAATTAACCATAATATGACAGTAGATTGGAATAACTGCTCGAGGGAGGTATATGCAAATAGTTTGTTGCCTCGTAAAAGAAATAAAGTCAGTGGAGCAAACAAAATCGTAGAAATAGAGGAAAGTCTTTTCACGAAAAGAAAAATCAACATTGGATATGATCTTTCGGAATAATGGACATTCGGGGTGTTATGCCGGGGAAGCAAAGAATGTTTTCTGGTCGCCGTTCCCAATCGTTGTGTTACAGCATTGATCACTTCCATTAAGAAAAACATCGCAGATTGCAGCATAACATTTTCAGACAGTTAGAAAGGATATCAGGAAGTGGAATTAAGAAATGCTGAACTATTCAGTGTGAATCACAGTTGTAATTTTGTATACCCCGAAACCGAATGCCGTACCCAAACTGTGGAGCAGTGCTAAATGGAGAAATAAATTTCACCGGGGCAGTGCTCGTCACCATTTAGAGTCATATTTGAGAGAATTTATATAGTGTTGGTTATATTCAGAAACTGAAATTTTTTCTATAATATTGAACGATATTTGTAATTTTATGCTACCTGCTTAGATTAAATTTCGTTTTGTTTTGTTATTTTTTATTTATGGGTAGAATAGCTTAAAAATTAAAAAGAAAAATTTACTTTCTTTAAGAATTTTAAATTTTAAAATAATTACTTTTTACAGAAGTAATTTTTTAGTCTTTTGAACTCTTATTCGTAATTTCATAATTTTGTACTTGGCAACAACTGGTGACCAAAAAAAAGAGGCGCATTTTTAATTGACGCCCCTCTAACGGAATAGTACCAATAATATACAAAAGAATACAGTAACTTTGAAAAGGATACAATAAAATGCAATAGAATTCACACAGAGTACAATGTGTTAAATATACATCTGATGAATACATATATGTAATAAAACTGCTCCATTATTGCGATAAGAAGACTTAATGAGAGTTGCAACCGACTGGCGTCGGTGAGGACTGCATCATAACTTGAAGACTTTGTTGCGTAGTTAGCAAGATGACACTCGAAGAGTACACATTAGCAATAATTTCCACGCATGATTTTATTTTCGTCATAATGCACATTCCCCCACAATTTTGTACAGATTGCATCTTCTGAAAAGACGAAAATTAGAAAAAGTAAACGCTATGGCAAGGCGACACAAGCGTCTGGAAGCGGACGGAAAGACAAAAGAGCGAGAGTTGAGTGACTGACTGATTATGTATCGCCGGACTTCAACACAGAGTGTGGTTTCTCCGGCTCAATCACAATTAATGCCAATAGGCGAGTCACGTAAAGCTGTTCGTACATGTGCTCCAAAGGAAGGTGGGAGGGAGGTAAAGAGAAGTCTAACATCGCATTCATAGTCTACACTGGTGTGCAAAAATTAAGGACGAGACGGTTTTTTCAATATAACTTTGTACAAAAGCTTTCCAAATCAACACATTTAATACCGTAAGATCCCCAATACGTAAGGACATGAGTAATGTAAGCAGCACTTACTGAAAGAGAAATCAGAGGGAAAAAAAGAAGCTTTATTGAAAAAGTAGCATGGAGCGCAATGCGACTGAAGGCCGAAACATACCTGTGATGGGTGACCAGCAAGAAACATCCGGTCTTTAATAGGGGATATGATCTCCCCTGACTGCTAGGCAGGTTTCACATCATTTGTGCATGCTGGATATGTGGTTGTTAATGAGCTGTTGAGACACTGCTGCTCGTTCCTCTTGTACCACCAATCGCAGTTTCGGAATCGTTACTGGCGATAAGTTACGTGCTGCCACGGGTCTCCCTAGTAAGTTCCGTACATGCTTGACGGGATTTAGATCCAGAGACCTTGCCGACCAATCCATGTGTTCAATATCTTCACTCTCCAACAGCTCTTCGACAGTAACTGTGCGATGAGGTGGAGCGTTGTCGTCCATGAAGAGGAACTGAGGACCCATAGCCCTTGTGAAAAGACGCATGTAAGGAAGAAGAACCTCGTTACAATAGCAGTCCCAGGTGACGAACCTCCTTGGGAGATATGAAGGTCGGTCCGGCTACCAAGCATTATGTCTGCTCGAACGAGAACTCCGCGACCTCCAAAACAGTCCCTTTTGATGATGTTGAAGGGGTTATTGCGTGTTCCCCGCTCTGTCCAGATGTGTATGTGTCTAGAATCGCAACTCAGACTAAATCTGCTCTCATCTGTAAAGAGTACTCGTCCCCATTCATTGTCTCTCCAATTCCGGTGTTCCCGGCACCACAGAGAACGCCTTCTCCGATGGGCAGGCGTTAGAGGTACACACCGTACAGGGCGTCGTGCAAACAGACCACCACCGTGCAGTCTTCTGGCCACGGTAAAACGCGATATCGGTCGTCCAGTCGCCTGTGTCGTGTGTCTAGCGATTTCTCCCGCTGTCTGCCGCCTGTTTCTTCTGGCCTGTAAGGCAATATACCGGTCATCTGAGGGTGTGGTTCCTCGTGGACGACCACTACTAAACCCCCGGATAGCTGCTCCTGTAGTTTGAAATTGTCTCCAAAGTCGTGAAACGATGCTGTAAGCACTTCCGAACTCTGCACCCACACTTGTCACACTGCGGCCTTCCTCCAACTTCCCAATGATTCGACCTCGGGTAAAAGCATCCAGATGTCGTCTAACAGATTGATTATTGGCCATTTCTCGCAGAGGCAGCAACTCGGTGTGATTTTAACTGCTATACGGCGTGCAATCTCTTTGCCAGAAATATTGATCTTACACGAACAACATGCTTTATACTACTGAGACACTCCCCCCATTACGTCTACCTGCATATCTGCGCATGTGCTACCGTACATCACCTTACTTAATCTCCTGATTGGTCTTTCTGTCCGCTCTGCCTCTTCGTTCAGCTGATATGCTAATTTTTCGACTTCGTCCTTAATATTTGCACACCAGTGTAAGTCCTCAAGTAGAACATTCAGGTGAGAAACAGCCCATAAGGTGGCGCCATCTAGTGAAGCCTTGGTCAATTAAAAGGAAACAATTCACATGGTCATGATAAAGTCCAATCAGGAATTAACACTCCGTTTCGATCAGTTATTTCCAAATTCTCAAGGTAAGTAATATTTTTTCCTATGGAGAATTTATTCTCTTATCCACAAAATCGATAAATTTGCAAAATAACTTTTTAGTATTTTCATCCAAACTAAAATCCTTCCCATCATTCTTTACCACGGCAGAGTAAGATTTCTTTGGACGCCTTCTGTCTTTGGAGGCTGGCTTTTTTGTCGAAGGCTCGCTGATTCGTGCGTCGGAACTTTGAAGCCTTGTGGGTGGAGGTCGCTTCTTCGGGGCGTCTCTGTGGCGAAATTTTGGTCGAGAGTAGTAGGCAGGGGTATTCGGTAGGCGGAAGTGATGTCACAGAAAAGGGGCGGGGTCTCCGCAATCTTTGATCACGTGAAAACCGGACGTGACGTAGATGGATTGAAGGACGTAGACCATGGACCTTATAAGAAATAGACTAACCCAGTGGGCGGAGCGCGCGTCCCCCACATGTCCGCAAGAAGGAATAGGGACGATCTGGTTTTCTTTAACACTGAAACCTATGTCGTTTGTATCACATAACTGTTTTTAATTATTAAATGTGATACGTTGTATAGTGATGAGATTATAAAAGTCACAGTTTTTTCAAATAAGAGTTAATATGCCTCATTAAAGCCCCTTTTTACTGCATTATTTTCACGCATTATTCTTGTATAAACGTCTTTACTTTGGTAAAACGATAAAATCTCTAAACACAAAATTTATTAACTTACTTTTAGGTACAAGTAAATTAAAATTAAACATAACTGATAGTTCATGATGCTTTGAAACAAATAAGGTAAAATATCTGATAATTCTTTTTTGTTAATTTTAATGAGTATTTTCAGGAAGTAGTTTCTAAAATTATTATGACATTACAAGATGATCATTTTTTTGATTATATGATCATTAATTATTAACATTACAAGATGATTATTTATTTTAATAATTCATAAATTTCGAAGCGTAAACTTTTCTGAGTGCAATGAAAGAATAAAGTAAAATCTGGAAGCACTCAGATTTTATATCACGCCCAAAGGGACTTTTTTTAACATTTTGTGTGTTAGCTTTATTTATTGAATATCATGTTCTTCGCACGTAAACCAGATAAAATTCAGTTCAACAGCAATATCACAAAATATTTGAAAACAACATATCTTTAGAATTTCCGCTCTGGAGATAAAAATGTTAATTTCCGTACAGTGTTGCCCTTGCTCGTTTTGAACTCGTTGAGTTTGTTAATCGAAAATTCGTTAAAGTTTTACAAAATATGAAATGGATTGAAACAAATTCGAAATTCGGTCGTCCAGGTGCCTATTGCGTTATTCAAAATTTTGTGGCTCCAGGTACCGTCGTTTTTTCACAGTGCGAGAAACATACATGTATTCATGCAGATTCTTCATTATTTAATTTCTTTAAATAGAATGCAGGGCGATAATATTTGGTGGCACCTATTTGCAATGTGAAACGGACATTTATAGGGAAAAAGCGCAAAATGCCATTTCGAAACTAATAGTCTTTCTGGGCTACCGTCTCTTTTGGGCTAATAAATTAAATTCACGGTAAATAAAAAAATCTCATGCAGAACTAGAAATATATTTGAAAAATAATCACTATAAAATATTAACACAATTAATTATTAAAGTTAAATACTATTTTAACATCAGAATAAATATATAAAAATTATTAAGGGCTTAAAATCACTATGATGTATTATGACATATAACTGAAATAAAACTCCTTTGTAGAAATTATGCTATAATATTCATCTATAATTTTAAAAAAGCAGCACAATTTAGAATTTTAAACACAAACTTTCCAAAATTCATTTTTAGGTATTTTAGTACATTTTACTTATTTACACCAATAAAAACATAAAAATTGTAAGAGAAAATTGTTTGTTTCAAATTTTCTATTAGTTCAGATTTAAAATACCATTTACTAGAAGTAGTAGTTACAAATTTATTTACAGCATAGGAAAAGCTAAAAAAAATATCCAGGCCTGAAAGCAAGCAACAGCTTTATAATTATTTGGAACGTTAATTATGGTTGATAAATATGCTAAATTTTTAAAAATCAATCTGAGTTTCAAAAATAAAATACATAAAAGTTCTAATTTGTGAAATGAGGCGCTAGAACCAGCTTTTTCTTGACAATTATACATGCTGCAATAGCCAACCATTGTTAAGGTTCTGTAATCGTCCCTACTCCTCCGGGTGTAATCACTATCAAAACCCATTTGGGTTGGTCTATTTCTTATAAGGTCCATGACGTAGACGAAATGACGTCATGCATAGTTTCGTTTTGATTCTGTGGCAACGATCCTATTTTTCAAAGTTTTTATTTTTTGTGGAAACGACAATATTTGTTTATGTTTATGGCAACGAGCTCTTGAACCACGTGTTTTTGAAGAACGAGCTACAATCCACAAATCGGAACCCCGAAGTGTGTTGCACGTCATCAACCGAAGTGTACCTACGTCATCATTACATTATATCGACTGACCAATGACCTACGAGCAGGGTTAATATATCTCCAACAGTGGTTGCCCTACTCTTGGATTTATCACTGCTTGGCAATGAGATACATTCCGATGACGTCAGAGGTCACGTGATGTAAGAACTACTAATGTAAACAAACAAGCTTGTGCTGTGATAGATATGTTGAAAATTCGGATATTCGGCAACAGTATATTCCAACAAGCCACCAGAATATGAGATAGTATTGATACTTTAAGAATAATACTTGCCTATATAAAGGCAACAACTTTAGATGGCCAAGAATCTCTAAAGAAACAGTGTAGAAAAAGTTACAATACATGTTGAGAGGATTGGGATACTCATTTCTATGTACATCATAAAACAGAACACACATTGAACATTTAGAGTTTTATCAGTAAAATTTGAAAGATATTTGATTTCATATAGTATTAATTAACTTTATTTTTAAAATTATTTCCAGTACTTTTTTGAAATCTCATGAATCATTTGCAATAATAAATCTGTACACTGCAGAAGGAAATGCATAAAATAATGTTCATGTATGTTGTTGTTCTACACTGAAAAGAAAAATATAATTACTCTAATAATTTTAAGTCACAATTTTATCCGCCTGACAAGCACAACAAGATGGTTTTCAAAATGGTAT
>KK117846.1:181480-194385 GCA_000611955.2 Stegodyphus mimosarum | reverse complement strand
CACTCAAAACGGCAGTCGTAAAAACAGACAAAAATTTTGGATGATTAAAATTAAGGACCTTCTTCCGATTTTGGCCGAAATAAAGGACTTTTAAGGACCAAAAATCGATTCCAGAAAACCTAAGGACTTTTAAGGACTCTTAAGGACCGTACGAACCCTGCTTTATAGGACCTTTATTGCTGTTGAAAGATTTCCTGCACTTTTATTGCTGTTTAAAGCTTAAAAGCACACTGTGCCACAAAAGAAGCAACAACGAAATGTCACGAGGAATCAAACGATAAGAAACCTCTTAGGACAAGCTGTCTGCAGTAAACTGATACAATGCATTCAGAGAAACTGCACCTGCTACTGCATACCTTAGGGGGGAGGGAAGAAAACAAGATTGCAATCTCGGCCGTTTTCGAAAATCTCCACGTTTTATTATGGAAGGAAAAAAATCAAATGCGTAAAGCATACAAAAAAAAAAGTTTGCGGCTTTGAGGTCCGGATTATAGATCATTCCGGAGTATGGACTTTGTACTGTATTTATACACTTTTGGTGGGGTCGATTGGAAACAAAATGCTAGGTGCACATCTACACGTTTTAGCAATCCTATATACAAAATTTCAACGTTCTGAGGATACTGTTTTTAAGTTATGCAAGATACATACATACAAACGTATGCACAGGCACAATGAAAATTTCTCTTCAGAATCCATTTTAAATCAGTTTTATAAATTTTTTCTAGGAAAAAGAGTCCTTTATTCCGTCCTTACGTACGGATGTCACTCAAAAATATCATTAAATTGCATTCGATAGCGATCGAAATAGATATTTTCGCTGAAATATTATACCCGAAATTTTTTGCAATTACAATACTTCCTTTTTACTTTGTACAAGGAAGTAAAAAAGACAACCCTTTCAAATAAAATTAATATGTTATTTATGCAAACAATTCATTGAGATGACTTATTTATTTCAGAAAATAATTTAAGTATTCAATCACAGCAAAATATAAAACCCTCGGATAAGAGTTTTAAAACAGTATATTTTGAGTACTATAAACCTTATTTATAAATTCTGTCACATTTTCAGTATCAATTTCTATTAATCTGATATCAAGGTACATCTGAAAGATTATAAAGAAACAAAAAAAATCATATAGTTTTTTCATTCTGAAAGCTTCCAGCACTCTGCTTTACTGTTGATTTTACTTAGGAAAAGCACATACTAAAATCTTTTCCATTTTTTGGGGAACATTTCATAAACGCAAAATAAGCCAAAATATTTCATCTTAATTCTTAGTTCCTGGTTTTGTATAATGCACATTTATTGCATATTAGTTATATAAATATTTAATATAAGCAACTAATGCATATGGGTTATAATTTTAACTGCTTTTGCCTCTGGAATTATGAAAACTTGTTTATGTTTCAAATAAAAATGAGAAAACATTTCTCAGTCTAAAAATCACTTGACGCTAAAAAATATTTCAACTGAAACACTCACGTTCAGGCTTTGTTACATATATCTTTTTACTTAACAGCATAAATAACACAGAAACATAAACATAGTATAAAAACATATTACAGTATAAATAAGGTTAGTTGATTATTGCCAAACAATGTGATTTAGTACCAACAATAGGTAAGCATGACATTACAATACACTCATCACATCTTCACTTTCATTTTATGTAACTGCAATTCACAGCAAACTACAGTTTAGTTTTTGTCTCAACGCTTGAGCTCTTATTTATTTTATTTTATACACACTGTAATTGTAACTTGTATATGTTGATTACCTTATTAAAGACAGCTCTGTGATTATATTACTAAATAAAGAATATCCTATTTCTTCCAACTTCAAATGGAATAACAGGCATAAATTTGGTAGAATCTCTGTCAACTTTTATGAATGATGGGAAAGTACTTTTATGAACCAAATTATATATTGTGCTGAGTGAAGTGTTAAAAAAATCTCGGATATTTTGAAAGTAAAATATTTAAATATACGAGATTTACATAAAGCTTTCATTTTAAATAGCCTTGAGTTGCAATATCTTGATAAAATTGTATTTTCTTTCTTTTTCGTATTTCTTCCTGAAATATAGAAGTTGCTTTTTGTTGAATGTGGAAAACACTTTCATAAATTTACTACCTATGCAGAAAGACAACGTAGAATGAAATTCACATATTGGCTAGTGTAAGACTCGGATGAGAGACCTGAACTTGCACCCACGGAAGGTGAAGGATGAAAAATAATTTTTTTTTAATAATATAATGAATGCAAAATGCTAAAAGGCACAATCAATATGGAATTTTAATATCTGAATGTTTTTAACAATTAAAGATAAATAACACTAACTTTTAAGAGATGATTTAATTTTTATAATTCCTCAGTTATGTTACAACTGAAAAATGACAGTGAAAAAGATATAAAGATTCAGAAGTATGAAATCTGTAACATTCAAAACAGAAAAATGGCAGGGGGGTAATTAGATGCAGAACTGGAACATTAACAAGCCTTTATTTTTATTCAAATTAACTATTACACTAACTATTTAAAATCCTATGTTACAATGTATGCAGAAAAATATCCTTACACTGAATTCATCAACTCATCCGTAGTGCCTCTTCCCATAGAATGGCACTAGGAATTAAACATTGAAATTTATAAAACATTACTCTCTTCTATTTCCCCCAAAAATCTATGTGTATTATTTTTAATTGAATTAAATACTATTTTAACAGTATACTGTATGTCATATATTTTTTATATAAATGGACTTTTTTAAATGTTTTATTTCAAAGAGATAATTATCAGCTAATGTTATGTGAAAACTGATATCTTATATATACCTTCTTTTTAATAAATGCTAAATTTTACATTACTAACATTTGAGGCAAAAGGTTTTACAAATCAATTTAGAAATCTTTGCCCTTTCTAACTCTGGGAACCTAACAAGGTCCCTCTAAGTTAACGTCTAATTGCTAAAAAAGAACTAAGCTGAGTAACTAAGTTTCCTAAAGCTACTTTAAACATTTTACTTTACAGTACATAACTAAAACAGTTAACACTGCAATTCATTATGAAAAATAACTTTTTTTTCAAAGCTCCTTTTTGATTTCTTTTAGACATCCTGTCATTCAATACTTTTCTTTTCCTACCATAACTGCTAATGTAACATTTTCTTCTATAGCATTAAAGCAGCTCATAGGAACATAACAAATAATACTCTACATTTGTAAGGAAATTCTTGAACACTGAGGTAATTCCCAATCAAGGTTGTTTTAAAATAATTACATTTAATATCTCATTTATAATCTTGCAACCTATAAATTACTGTCAATCAATTTCTTTTTAAATCTTAACTGTGTTAAAATAACTTATTAATTATAACAGCAATGTACAATCCATGTTAGACCTCAAACATTTGATTCTGAAAAGCAGACTATCCATAAACAATTTCAATTTGCTTCATTAGTTAAGTTCTTCAGGTTTAGTTCCAGTTACAAATCTGTCCTTGTCACCATCCATTTGTAAGAAAAAAATCGAGATAAAAAAAACTATTGTTTCACAAATAGGCTACCAGAGTAAAAAGAAGCAAGAATATTTACGCATGTGCAGGGCTGATGCTAAACTTTTAATTCTAAAAATTTTTACGTCCCATGCAATTGCACTGATCCTAAGCATATGACCCCACCAAAACTTTTAAATCAAGGTTGCTTTAACCCCTTACTCGTCGCGCCCGTCTCTCATACGGGCTGCCAATCCGAATAAATTTTGTCGCGCCCGTATCTCATACGGGCTCTGCTTGTGCAATTAAAAATCAAAGGAATAGCAATTTTTATCGCTCCCGTATCAATTCTATTTAGTCAAACGGTTCACAGATGGCAGCACAGTGCTTGTTAAGTTGCTTATATAGTAGTAGTGTGCAGATTCAGAATATTTTTCGTTAGAACATGCTTTGAAAGGATTTAGCTCCAGTGCTCTTCGCTTTTTCGTGTTTAATATTGATAAAATGAGTAGTTCAAGTGAACAAGAAGATTTAAGTCTTGAAGAATCGGGAAGTGATTCAGAAGGCAGCTTTTTTTCAGATGCTTTTGATTCTGAAGTATCGGAATCGGAAGTTAGTGATAATAGTGACGATCCCGCGCAACTTTTACCAGGGCGGCAGTGGAACAAAATTTTGCCGGATGTCCCAGATATTTGTCCTCCACGTTTTCAGTTCAAATTATTGCCTAAAGTTAATGTTTCATTTCAAGCCAGTTCAAGCGTTTTACAATATTATGAGCATTTTATAAATGATGAAATAGTAGATATAATTGTAAAAGAGACCAACCGTTATGCTGAGCAATCAGGTAATGTTGTTGGTAAAAGGAAAGTGCAAGGTAGAAGAGAATGGAAACCTGTATCGGCACCTGAAATGCATTTGTTCCTTGCGCTTTCAGTTTTACAAGGTATTATAAAAAAACCTGAAGAAAGCATGTATTGGACTAAGAAAAAATCAGCAGAAACTCCTTTTTTCCGTAAAATTATGTCATATAATCGATACTGTGAAATCAAAAAATATTTACATTTTGTGAACAATGATTCTTACGAACCAGAAAATCATCCTAACCCTAAACTCTACAAAATTTGGCCTATCTGTGAGCATCTGAATAAAGTATATCAAAAAACAATTACTCCAGAAAGAGATATTACCATAGATGAAACGCTGATGTTATATAAAGGACGTTTATCCTGGCGCCAATACATACCTTTGAAAAAAGCAAAATTTGGTATCAAGACATACATGCTATGCGAATCTAGTACTGGTTATATATGGTCATTTATTATATATACTGGGAAAGGTACTTTATTTCATCCTAAATTCCGGTCCCTATCGGTACCGTCACAAGTTGTTATGACTCTGATGATGCCATTATTGAAACAAGGCTACTGCATCACCTTAGATAATTATTATACTTCACCAGAATTATGTGACATTCTTTTGACTTATCAAACAGATGTGATCGGAACTGTTAGACAAAACAAAAAGGATTTACCTTTAGCATTGAAAAATAAAAAGTTAAAAACTGGCGAAGTTATATCATTTAGACGTGGCAAAATCCTCGCTCTCAAATGGAAGGACAAAAAGGAAGTAACAATGTTATCATCATTTCATGATTCTGAAACTGTTGAAGTAATGACCCAAAATAGAAAACTGAAAACAAAACCAAAAGTTGTAATTGACTACAATAAAACAATGGGAGGTGTGGATCTTGTAGATCAGTACCTTTCAAGTTATCAAGTAGCAAGAAACGGTGGGAAAAAATATTATAAAAAAATATTCTTTCACCTTTTAGATCAAGCTGTTTTCAATGCATTTCGAGTTTATAAAAAAGAAGGTGGAGAAAAATCACATTTAAAGTTTAGACTGGATTTAATCGATGAAATAATTGAAAAATATCATACTTTTATCCATTTTCAAAGACATGGTCGTCCATCCAATGAAGCGCCATCAAATCGTTTATTTGAACGACATTTTTTGGAACTTATACCAGCCACAGGAAAAAAAGAAAACCCTGCCAGAGAATGTAAAGTGTGTTCATCAAAGAGGAATGCAAATGGAAAACGAATTAGGAGAGAAACGAGATATTATTGTAAAGACTGCAATGTAGGACTCTGCATACCATGTTTCAAACTTTACCATACCCAGAAAAATTATTAAATTTTTGATTTTTTCTTCTCTATTCAAACTTTGCATGTAATCTTAAACGCCTGCATGGAAGTTTTCCTGCCTGGCTCGGATGTAAGAAGAAAGCCAAATATAAAGTGAAACAAGGTAAGTTAATAAAAAATTTTACATGTTTAAAATCTGTTAAATTAAAAATCTGTTAAATTTAAGAAAAAATACGATTTTTTTATATGAATTTATTTAGAATTTTATGAACATTAAAAAACACTAATAAAAAAACTTGATGATTTTTGAATAAATTTTGTCAAAATTTTGCGACAAGTAAGGGGTTAAAATAATTACATTTAATATCTCATTTATAATCTTGCAACCTATAAATTACCACCATTACGGTGCTACTAAATTACTGTCAATCAATTTCTTTTTAAATCTTAACTGGTTAAAATAACTTATTAATTATAACAGTAATGTACACTCCATGTTAGACCTCAAACATTTGGTTCTGAAAAGCAGACTGTCCATAAACAATTTGAATTTAGCTTCATTAGTTAAGTTCTTCAGGTTTAGTTCCAGTTACAAATCTGTCCTTGTCACCATCCATTTGTAAGAAAAAATGAGATAAAAAACTATTATTTCACAAATAGGCTACCAGAGTAAAAAGGAGCATATATATACGCATATGCAGGACTGATGCTAACTTTTAATTCTAAAAATTTTTACATAGCATATGACCCCACCAAAACTTTTATCAATAAAGAATTTGAAGGAAAGAAGACGAGATGAATGACTAAATGCTATTTTATCCCAAAATGTCAAAACAGCCCTAAGAATACACATAATTAAAAAACATAGTAATTATCGATAATGAGTTATATGAAAGAACAAGACATTGAAGTTTTAGAATAATTTCTTAATTATAAAGCGGGAAACTTTTGCTAATAAGAGCGGCAGAATGGAACACAAATATTCTGTATATTTTTGGAAGAGAAAATTTGCAGAGTTGATCTATTCATAGCGGATGTTCAAGCAATAAAAATTATCCACCTTCCTTTGAATGGTTACTGTTTTAGACAGCGTATCTTTCACATACCAAATCAATTTACATTCTGTTCACATTCAAATATTTCGTATACTGTTTCCATATTCTATGATCATAAAAATTATATATGTTTTTATAAAAAAAGTTAAATGAAAATTGTTTTAAGATTCAGTGATTATAATAACTGACTGGTGATGATTTTGGATACGAAATTACCCAAGGTGATTCCATCAACGAAACAACTTCTTTAACCAAACTAATACACCTGTTTGTAGAATACTGCAACATAATTCAAAACAAGAAAGCAAACAGTTTATAATGCAAACTAAACAAAAGCTATTTTTCAAGAAGTATATTATTTACACACATTATTAAAAATTTATTTAACAACTAGGAAACTCAATTCGATATGTAGCTGTAGCAACAAATCTAACTATGAAAAGTCGTAACCAATGTCCAAGTTAATGAATGCGTCTTAATATTTGAGTAAAACATAAGTTTTTTTTTTTACCCTCATATTCTTTAGGGTTTGGAGGATGAAGAATAGTATTCAAGCGAACAGAGGACGATTGAAATCCTCGAACAAACGTCTTAAACGAAGCCATCTTGTCCCAAGAATGACCTGCACCTGATTTGTTAAGATTAGTTGTTTACAAAATGCCTAATTTGAAACGTTCTTTAGGGTATATCTTTTATTTTCTAAAAATGTTTTGAAGGGGAAAAAGGCTGAATATGTTATTATTGTGCTTTCTATTAATATATAATCTTATTTAGTGCATACATTATTTTATTATGCTATGGATAATATTACAAAATATTAAAATGGCTTGAATTGATTTATAAAAAATTTAAATAAACCTCTTAAATGCAATAATACTATAATTGAAGCATTTTCGAAAACAAGCATTTCTTATTAGTGCCCAGTTTACAAAAAATATTACTTTTCCATAATTAAAAACAACTACTACTTTTCCCCATAGCAACCGAACTGTTTTCAAGCAAATTTTTTGCGCCGTTCTTGTACAAGAAAGAAATTTTAAAAATTAAAATTGTGCAAAAAACAGAATTTGTTGTAGTGTCTAAAAAGCTTCAATTTAAATTATGGTCCAGGATTAGCTCACTAAATAATTGTAAAATAATAAAAAAAGGGAGCTTTATTAAAGCTATTTAAAGTAATTAAAGCATAAAAGTTTAAATTGTATGAATATCAGAGTTGAAATTTTAATTTTGGGATTATGTAAATTCACTTTGTGCGGTATCTGGAACTTGTATCAGAGACATGAAGAAAGTTTCTGTTTTGAAAGCTAATGTAAAATCACTTCCGAAACAAACAAATATGAAATTTTGTCAAGGGGATCAAGAAAAGTAAGAAGTGTATTAAAACCTCTCACTAATATCTTGTTTAATGAATCACATATTATTACTTCTTTTCGGAATATATTGCATATATTTTTTAAATATGTTTCTTATATTCTAAATACACTCCCAAAAGTTAAGTACAGAGAGAAAAATGCTAATTTCCGGAAGCCAATCAGAATTGAAGAGGATGCAATTTGCTGCAGAGGTAAATGGAAGTGTGGAAATATGTTAGGTAACAGCCAATCATGCTTTCATGTTAAGAAATACGCAAAAAAGGCAGTCTTATAAGTCAGCTTTATGAAGGGTTGCAGAAGTTGATTGTAAGTGCTGATAGAAGGTGTTTAAAATTTTCGTACAATTTGTTTTCAAGACATATGTGTTTCTACGACTTCCAGAAGATGAATGGAAGATTTTGAGCTCTGGCGTGCTGTAAGGCGCATTGAACAAGGACCGTTGATCATAGATGTTTATCTTTTCTTCGGCGTTCACTATTCTGTAATTTCACATTTATGGAAACAATTCCAAACCACACAGACAGTTGCCCGAAGGCCCGTAGCCGATCGCCCAAGGATTACAATCCCCGCGGAAGATCGATATATTGCTGTTGTAGCCAAGCGGAATCGCAGAGCGACCTCCACACGTGTGATATCTATGATTACAGCGTCCATTGGTAAGGCGATATCTGCAGCTACTGTACGCCGAAGATTAGATATGAGTAGACTGTATGCCCGGGTACCTCGAGTTTGTGTTCCTCTATCCGTTCAATCAAGAGGGGCACGATTAGAGTGATCCCGGGAACATGTCAATTGGAATGTGTCTGACTAGGGCAATGTCATGTTTACTGATGAGTCAAGATTTGCTCTGCAGCCAGATGACAAGCGTATAAGAATATGACGTGAACAACGAACACGCAATCAGTCCCAAAACATCATCGAACATCACACATTCCGAGGCGGAAAAATGATGGTGTGGGCAGGGATTTCATTAGGATACCGCACCAACTTGCACATCTTCAAACGGGGTTCTTTGACGGCTGTCTGGTATCGAGATGAAGTCCTAGAACCCATTGTGAGATTGTGCGGTGCAGCAGTTGACTCTTCTTTTGTTTTATTGGACGATAACGCACGTCCACATAGAGCTGACATCGTCGATGACTACCTGGAGAGTGAAGGGATTGCGCATATGGCGTGGCCAGCATATTCGCCGTACATTAATCCCATTGAAAATCTTTGGGATGCTCTCTGCCGTGCTGTATCTTCACGTTTCCCACCTCCAGCCACTCTTATCGATCTGGAAACTGCTCTACAAGAAGAATGGCAATTGCTTAATTCTGCGGTGGTTGACCCTCTAATTGAAAGCATGGTCACAAGATGTAAACTTTGTATACAGATGAGGGGGGATCACATACCCTATCAATGTCCTTTTTCTTCATTTTATGCTGTTTATTTTCAATTTATACATAATTCTGTTTAAGTCTCCAATATATCATTATCTGATAACTTACAAAAATTTAATATTGTTTTCATTTCTGTATACAATTATTGATTTCGTTTGATGCATAAATATATATGCTACTTTCTTGCCGAATTTTGTGTCAATCAAAGCAGTATTTGTTGATTTTTTCGCATTTTACATCTTCCTGCTTAACTTTTGAAAGTGAATGTATTTAGTCAAGGTATATATCAGTGTGGTCTGTACACAGTGATGGGATTTAGGCTAGTTCAGCATAACATTCTCAAATAAATTTTACTGAATGATTGTTAAAATTTAGTTATAATATTTATTTAGGAAATGGGTACATCTTGAGTATAGAACCCCATTGGCGATTTCTTGGCTTGGTACACTTGGACAGTTGTGTCTCTGGTAACGCAGCAAATTCTAGAATACTCCAGTTCAGCAACCCTGTCACAATCTATCTGCTCTAAGCTATATTGAGAAGTTTCAGGCAGTGTTAACACGAAATTTAAAATTTCAGTTTTCAAATGGAAGGATAACGTTAGGAAAGCCTGGTGTAGCAAATGGGTTGTTCCTTTTTCATTTATGTCAAGACCAACAGTTATTTTTAGATTTTTTTAAGTAAGCAGGTTTGATAAAGGAAGAATTTGTATGTGTAAAATGTAATTCTGAGATGTAAATGAAGGTTAAAAAGTCACAGTCAGATGGTTTTATGTTGGTATATATGAAAGTTACGGCAGGGAAAGGATGTGGATCTGAGAAGTCAATTCGATATGGGTCATGGTTTTCTAACAGTAAGTTGAGGATGAATGAAATATTTTTCTTAGTATATGCTCAGATGGACTAAAACTAGAGCTATGATGCAAATTGATGAAAGCAAGTTTGGAAAAAGGATATATAATAAGGGGCATGGGCATAATAAGTTGAGGGGCAGTGGGTTTTTGGAGGGGTTACGAGACAATCTGGCAAACTATTTTTGGTAGCTGTTTACGATAGGAGTGAGAGAACAATATTGGGTATTAGAAAGGAGTAGATGAAGCCAGGAACCACAATTTATTCTGATAGTTAGAAAAGCTATGACTGTTTAAGTAGAGAGGGTTTTGAGCATTTAAAAATAAATCAAAGTTTACATTTTATTGATTCAGAAACTGGATGCTATACAAACACAATAGAAAGTATACAGAGGCATGTAAGAAGCTCCTTGCCAACATATAATCGGCAAACGTTTCAAATTTTAGTTGGCTTTTTATATTTTCACTGAGTTTTTGTTTAGGGTTCTGTTAAGTTTGTTAAGAGAATTTTGTGAAGAATATTATTTTGGCCTTTCTTTGCAATTTAAAAGCTGGAAGATACTGTTCAATCATGGCCTTCAAATTTTTTTTTCAAAACCATCTTTTCTTTTTATTTGCTCAGTAATTAACTGAAATTCAAGAAGATAAACATGGGTCCTAAATCATGTATGGGACATGCATGCAAAGCTTAGTTATTGTCCTATGTAATGTAAACTAAAAAATATATCAGGTCTACTGAATGTTGAAACAGGTTAGTTTATTTGAATATGGCAAAGCCATGAGGACTATCTACTTAAAAGGAGATGCTTTTGTGGAAGACTATGAGAGAAACTGGCTTGAATTCACATTATACATGGGGAAATCCATGAAAACCAACCATACAATTATCCTGTTTCTTGGAATTGAAATCAAAACAGGTTGAACTACCAGTATTCAGCAGTCTTGACCATTTCACCATAATGCCAATAATCAGGAAATATTCCCAAATTAATTCTGTGATGTGTATATGCATTTTATTAGCATCTCTAAAGTATGTATATAGGTCTTGTTTTTTCTGCTTATTCAAGAACACTTAAATAATCTTAAATTATTAAACCAAAAACATTAATCTATTTGTCTTAAAAATACATTCTGAATATTTTTTGAAAAATTCATTCTATTTAATTTTTATAAACTTATGAGTATTTCATTGACTTATATTTTTAGGAACCATATATAAATAAATAACTAATGTTCATCTGATTATGAAATAAATTAGCTAATTATCTAAAAAATGCATAAATTTCTGAATGTAGTTTTATTTCTGAAATTCGTATTTAATGGTAACTTCCATTTTCCTATAAAATGATTATAGTTTCTTATGAAAGTGTTCTTATTTAAGTTCGAAGTCTTAACAAAGTGATCTTCACAGTTGGTCATACAGAGCCTTGGCATTGGGCACATTAAGAGTTATATGTATTATACCCACTACATATAAAATAGTTATTTTTTTCATGAAGCTTTATCTATCATTAGGGTTACCACCGTCTGGTTAGATTTTGCACCAACATTTATGTTTGACGCTAAGTGGCAACCCATTAACAGAAAAATACCAAAAATTTTATAAAGGAAACTTGATTCATATTAGAAGATTAGATTTGTAAAATCATTGTAAAAATGTACAAGTGAATTTATTAATGTAAAGTGTACATGAACTAGATATGAGTAAGCGTTTCAAATAACGTTTTTTTTTTTTTTTTTTTTTTTTCAAAACAAGCAGGTGTTAAAGAAGATAAATCATTTCACTACTATTTAGTAACTTATGTTCACAAATAAAACTGAAACACAGGTATCAGAAAACAAATGTGAACCACTGTAATTGTAACTAAAGCTGGTGGGTTAATTATTAATACAGCAACCAAATATAATCTGTAAGATCATATAATTTAAAATTACTAAGTTCTTTCAGAATTTAATAAAAAGTTTGTTTATTTGTTGTTTAATTAGTTATTTACATATACTGAATGCTGTTTACCTAAGGTTTTCTGTTTCATCTTAAATTCTGAATTTTTTAAAAATCCTTAATTTTTAGAGTTAACTTTATAGCATAATATTATAAAATTGGAAGCCTTTTTTTTAACTTAATGGTTGTTTGTTTTTATAATTTTAACAATTATCTATCACAAGCAAGTTTTATAAGAATAGATATGCAGTGCTTATTCAAATTCATTTTCTAATAAAATTATGTATTTTCAGATCAAAGCCATTTTGCTTAATGGAATCAGATTGCATGGTGGAATCTCAAGCAGAATATATTGAAAATCTGCAGCAACAGATTTATGTATTGGAAAAAGAAATTGGTTATTTATATCCTTTTAAATGATATATCATTTATTTCAAAGAGCTGTGAAAACTTGTAATGTTAATTAACTTCTACCTGGTAGAGAAAAATTCTCTTCTCATCCTTTTACTCCTTACCACATCAATATTTGTTCTAATGCTATTCATCAATGATCTGTGGACCTTCATTACTTCATTTCCTCCCTTTTCAGTGTATGATAGTGTCATCCTTTCCTATACCTTCTTAATGTTAAAAAAAAAAAAAAAAAAAGAAAAACC
>KK117846.1:160327-181468 GCA_000611955.2 Stegodyphus mimosarum | reverse complement strand
AAAAAAAAAAAAAAAAAAAAAAATGCAAGATCCCATTGAAAGCCTTTAGTTTGTTCTCAGGTATGCTGTCTGTGCATGTTTGTCTCCTTCAGACAGTTGAAAACTATCCTTTATTGGAGGAATGGTCATTTCTATAGTCTGTTGCTTTAGAATAGGCACTTCAAGGCCATTCCTTCTCCCTCAAATCATGAGTCATAACTATGGCAATGACTACTGCAGAAAAAAAAGTTAAATCCTCTGATTTGCTAAAATCCCTTAATTCTCTCAGTATGGAGTTGATGACATGCTTTATGATCCTAAATGAGGAGAGGGTTGCTATGATCTTGAAGTGCCTCTTAAAGTACCACTGTAGCTCTGAGATAGTCCATTACCTCACTGAAAATATGAGCAATCACTGTAAAGTTTGTGTGAAGGTCCAGGGTAGTTATATATCTTATTAATGTAGGTTTTGTTTATTTGTGTTTAGCTTTAAACATCAGTTCTTTAATGGCCCACAAGTAATATCATCATTTAATTTACAAAAATTAAATATTACTTGTGGGCAAACCTGTGGGATGAGCAGGCTGTAGCCAAAGCAAAATTTTTAAGTTCTATGTAGCCCTGAAAAGCAAATGTATAAAAACATTTCAGTATGAATGAAATCAGTTCATGCTATTCAAGCAATCAATTCACAAATAATTTTTTTATTCCCAAACCAGGAACCAAAAGCTTTTGACACTTCACTTTAATACGTATAATGTCATGATTTAAATTTAATGTAATATAACAACATTTTTCTCAATATCAATAAAAGAATTAACATGGCATTAACTTATCATGTCAGTTATACTAAACTGAAACAAAAAAATTGCCTACAGCAGCTATTTATTTAAAATGCTGACATTAATAAAAAAATTTTTGACATACAGTGATGTCACATGCAATTCAATGTCAGAATATGACCTTATATGATAATAATATGTTTAATGTTTGGCAATGCTATTTTTATTTCATATTTTTAAAGCTTACAAATTTTTGTTTAACAAACTTTACAATTTCAAAGTGAGCAGTAACAACACTTTTTGAAATAAAGCATTTTTATCTCCAACACACAAGACTGTTACCACTTAGAAAAATGAATGTGAAAATTAGTTTTCAGAGTTTTTAATTAAAATTTTTATTAACAAACTCTATGATTTGAAAGCAAGCAGTGGCAACACTTTTTGAATAAAGCAGATTTTTATGTCTAGCATGCAACACTGTTTTCCACTTGGAAAAATGAGAGCGAAAATTAGTGTTTTCAGAGTTTTTAATTAATATCTCGGATGATTAAAGTTGTATGATGATCAGAATGGTCGAAATAGTTTCTTATGAATTTTTGGAATCAGGGAGTACCTCTCTCGAACCTGAACTCCCTGGTGTTCTGGAGGAGATAATGCCACAAACAAGCAGACAGGCACACGTAGATTTTCATCTTTGTATATAATGCTTTCTGCTTTTCATGTAACACATTTGCTACCCTAATGTGCAATTTGGTGTTAATCAAAGCTTCATTTTTCCATTTTATTGGTTTTATTGTCACATGCTAAAAATTTTGGAAACCAGTGTAATTTTTTGAGAAAAAAATATATGTATAGGTGAAAGGATTTAAAAACTTTCAACAAGTACAAATTACTACACTTACATACAGTGCTTCTATGCAAAAATTTGTTGTATACCCACTGTATAACTTACCCACTCTTATCTTTTAGTGTAATGGAAAACACAACCTAGAAAACTCATTTAGGCAAAAAATGCAGATTTATGGCTTTAGCATGATGCTGACAATATGCATTTAAAATGTAAAATACTTTTTTATAACCTAGCAAGAGTTTATATAATACTGTGTACTCTCAATTATCTGGGTGCAGATTATGCATGTATAGCAGTGCTCACAAATGTGCACACAATGCTATGTGTAACAAACATACAAGAACATACTTTAAAACTACTGAATTGAATCTTTAGATTTAGTTTCAATGATTACCCTGTACAATTTATTCTGCATATGTGTAGTCGAAAGCATCGTTTCTGTTGATAGCTAGAGCTTTTTTTTTTTTTTTTTGATTTTCATGCCTATTTTCTTTTTATTCTTTTAAAAATTGATTTAAAATTTTAAGAGTTAAAAAGTGAATAAAGAACATGCTATAAGTGCTATGCCCAAAAATGTTGTTTTAACATAAAATAAAAACTTACATCAAATGTCACAACAGAAGAGGTTGAGTGTAATACTGAAAATACAAGCATAAAAGATACTATGATTGCATTAATCCTTGAGAACGACTTTTATGGAAACTGTAATGGGCTTTATGGACCTAAAGAAATTCAAATACAGTGATCAAATAGCACTTCAAAAAATATGCAATGAAATTTGACAAATATTTAAATGCTCTGAAAAATAAAGTAAATTATTAATTTTTTTTAGAAGTAAACACATACACTATGCATGAAAATTATTAGTTTGGACTGTCCATGTTTTAAGTTATCCATGATATGCTTCCCCAATATTAGCCTGAATAATTCGAGAAAACATTAAAATTGAATTTACTGACTATTGTTATATTTATTACTACAGTTATGTATAATATTATTGTGGACTTTGTTATTATTTTAATTAATTTCAGAACTTAAAAGTTCCACTAAATTATATTGAGCAGTATTCAAAGCATTATAAAAATCTTGTTTAGTCTGCTCATTTTTAGAGAGAGGAGTGTGTTTTATCAAATATGGAAAATGAATAGCAACATATTTCATCATTTTATTATCAAAAAGCATTTTCAGCATATTTCATCATTTTATTACTGCTAAGAATGCTTTTAAAGCAAGAAAAAAATTGTGACACACAGAGAAAATCTGTTCACAGAACGTTAGTGCCAAAACTGGTTTGTAAAATTTTATTCACTTAATTTCAATATTAAAGATGCAGCATATTCTGGAAGGCCAATGCTGGAAGCTGGTAAAGACGAAATAAAGGTATTTATTGTAACTAACTGCCAAGCTAAGAGATTAAATTTGTCAAATTCTAACATCAATGATGACATGAAATGACTTGGTTTCATTCCAAAGCTTAATGTATGAGTTCCACATGTTCTTGAAGGAAAAGATTTGCTTCATTACATTGATTTCTGTGATTTGCTTCTGAAATGTCAAGAAAATGATCCATTTTTGGAACAAAATAAAATGGACAACAAAAAATGGATCATTTACAGCAATGCTGAACACAAGAGATTATGGAGTAGAAAAGATAAGCCGACTCAAAGCATTTCAAAAGCTGGTTTCATTAAAAAAGTAAAAAAAAAATTTTTAACGCATTTTTTAACGCTTTTTGTGTTATCTTTTTATTAAATATCATGTTCTTCACACTTAAACCATAAAATTCACTTCAAGCAATATCACAAAATAATTTTTAAATGAGCATATCTTTACAATTTCTAATACAGAGTTCCATGTGCTGGAGATTAAAAAGGTTTCTTCCCCCCATAGAATGTTGCTGTTGCTCACTTTTAAATCATTGAGTTTGTTGATCAAAAATTCGTTTAAGTTTTACAAAATATGAAATAGATAATAAAACAGATTTTAAATTTGGGCTTCCAGATGCCCATATTCAAGTGGAAACGTACATTGTTCAAAATTTGATGACTAGGTATTGTTGTTTTATCACAGTGTGAGAAACATACATACATTTACGCAGATTCTTCATTATTTAATTTCTTTAAATATAATACAGGCTGGTAATGTTTGGTGGCAACAATTTGAGAAGTGAATCGGACATTTATAGTGAATCAACGCAAAATGCCAAAATGAAAACAATAGTCCTTCAGGGACAAAGCCCTTTTGGACTAATAAATAAAGGCAATGTACTTTGTTGGTGGGATTTTAAGTTTTTTTTTTTTTTCCTTTTTTTAAATCTACTACTAGACTATCCCATAATAGATTTAAAAGATTAGTGACATCAGCTGGACAAACAAGGCAATACTATCAACAGAAAACTTCAGAAATGATCAACAGGAAAGGTGTAATATTTTGTCATAAAAATTCCAGATCTGATACAAATTTGATAACTCATCAATTGTTACAGGTTGAATGAGAGTGCTCCCGCACCCACAATGTTTCCCAGATCTAGCACCCTCAGATTATTACTTGTTCCATTTTTTGCAAATTTTAAAAGGTAAAACATTTACTTTAAATGAGAATGTTAAAAATCACTTGGATCAGTTTTTTGTTAGTGAAGATTAGAACAGAGTGGAATAATGGTACTATCAGAAAGATGGCAAAAGGTGTAGGATCAAAATGGTGTGTATATAATGCAATAAAATATTTATATATTATATTTTCTTCTTCCTGAAAAATAAAGCAAAATTACTTTCTAAGCAACCCAATAGATTTTCTGTCAAACAATGTTGTCAGTGGGACTTCTTTAGGTAAAAAGGGTTAAAAGATTTGTTTCAAACATAAAATTCTAAATTCTGTATCACATCTTTTTTTTTTTTTTTTTTTTCTTTTCAGAATCTTTGATAAAAATGATAGTGGTTTCTAAGTTGCCAGTAAGTTTGCTGACCAGAATCTGTGATGACAGTAAACTGAAAACTAATTTCTTCAAATAAGTTTCTGTCTTTCTTTCTTTCTTTTTTTTTTATAAGACACTGGAAATGTTGTCCAGTTTTTATTTAATCTAAAAGCATGATGAATTAATTCTAATGTAATAAATTTTATTATTTTCTTTTTTTCTGAAATGTTATGTGTTCTTCATTATCATGATTACATAAAGTATTTAAGTTCATTAAAATTATAAATGAGCCTTAATTTGTCACAAAAGAACATATCTACAAGAAAGTAGCAAGCAGCATCCTTCTATGATTGCAGAAGGAGAAAAGATGGTGAAGAAATTGGCAGTTAGTATGTTTTTTTTTTTTTTTTTTAAAGTTAACTTTAAAAATGCAAAAGTATCATAAGAATATTAACTGTTAACCTTCCATTGGTTCTGCTACCAAGAAAAGTAAACAAAAATTCTATTCATTCTCCCATGGTGTCATTCAAAATCACATTGTTCTGTCTTTGACATTAATTGGAAGGGGGAATCATAATCAAACGGATTAGGAGGGGCAGCAGTTTGCCTTCTTCTTGTTTTAGTGCTTCAAAAAAACAAAATGAATGTATTTTTCCAAGTGTAAATTTTTAATAATCTCTGCAGCATTAACTATATCAAATTTCTGCAGAATGAGTGGGCAGAAACTATCAGTTCTGAAATTACTAAAGAACTAAAATTCAATTTTTCATGCAGGCCATTTAAAAAAAAATTGTTGTACTATATGAATATTTATTTTAATGCCTTCTTTACTGATTGGCCCTCATGATGAATGGCATGGACGCATTAAAATTCTTAGAGACTCTAAGCACTTAAAACATTTTGGTACCCCTACATACATTCATACCAGTTCCCCCACCCAAATTCTTCTCTCTTGGTTTTGGTTTAGTTGCACCACACATTCCGTAATAAAGCTGGTGTAGAGACATTAGGATTTATTTGAAGCAGGAAAGATGAAAAATGTGCAATGCCTTTGCTGGGAATCGAACCATGGACCTCACGGTTACGCATCGAGCATGCTGACCACGAAGGCATGCCAAGAAGGTGGGAGGAATACCTTATATACTCCCCCTTTTAAAGACCAAGTGGGATTTGGGGTACCCAGTCGCCAAATCCCAGTGGTGAAGAATCATCATCCACCACCTTTTTTAGTTTGGGTGCCTGTGTAGAGACATTAGGATTTATTTGAAGCAGGAGAGATGAAAAATGTGCAACGCCTTCGCCGGGAATTGAACCACGGACCTCTCGGTTGCGCGTCAAGCTTGCTGACCACTACACCACGAAGGCTTGCGAAGAAAGCGGGAGAAATACCTTATACTGGCAATGAGAAATTTTTGTTGTATCCCATTTCCTAAGTACCATTTTTGATGCTCTTTTTCCTTGATGCCCTAATCATGTGCTTATTTGTAAGCAATTGCTTGGTTCTCTGTTGCAGAAAATGAGAATATTTGAGAAGGTTTTATGTTTTTTTTTTTCTGTTATTGGGGCACTGTTTATTTAAATATAAACATTTGTGCAAAATCTAATTAGATGAATGGCAACCCTAATGATACATAAAACTTTATGAAGAGAATAACTATTTTATACATAATGAATATAATATATATATAATGCTTAATGTGCAGAGTACAAAATTGGGCATTTCTCTGATTTTTTTTTGAGCAGAAACAAGTTGCTGTATACATGGGAAGAAAGAAATTGTTGTTGTGTATAAATTGATATCTTTTTGCTTAGAATCAGAGAATTGCATAAATTTGGTAGTGGACACAAATTTTGCAAGGAATGATTATTTGCACTTGAGCACAAAAGTAGATGAAGTTCTAGAATGGAAAATCACTGGATTGATTGATATCCGTTCTTCCTGTTTATTCGTAATGATGCTATTGCTAACGAGATGTTATTAGGCTACCAACATTTGGCACTTTAATGCACATTTGGTGACTATGACCCTATTAAAAGAAAATCACCAATTTTATTAAATTTAATAAAATTTCCTTTATCTTAGAAAATCTAAACTATTATACATAAACAGAACATTACCTGTGACCTATAAAGATACCCAAACAAATGTTCTGGTCAAAGTTGCCAATAAGTTGTCAACTTTCCTGCAAATGATCAGAAATTACCATTGATTCTGCTGAATTGATATATAGAATTTTGAAATTAGCGTAACAAAACATTTTCTGAAGGTTTAGCATTCTAAAAAAATTAGCATTAATATTCATAAGCTATAATGATAATATGAGTAATAAGAATAATACTGCTGCTGATGATGATAATAGTAATTAAAAATCATGCTTTTGTTTTGGTGTGAATGAAATGCATTTTAATACCAGAAAGATAGAAAATTTTAAAAATTAACAGTGTTAACAGAAATAAATGCTATTTTCATAGTGAATAATTAGAAGAATTAACACAAACTAATATTATGGGTATCCTAACTTGGAAAATGTACCAAAAATGTATGCATTTATTTTATAAGTTTTAGATCTGAAAAGAAATAAAAAGGAAGTAACTTAAACTAATATCTTATAACCAAGATCCAGTGTTGTTCCTGGTTTTCATAATGTTTTTTCTAATTTTCATTTTTGTTTTCTTAAATATGAATGTTGTAATTGTTATGGTATCTTTTAAAATAGTTTTTATAATTTCATAATAGTATATTAATTTTTGTTAAATTAATATTAGGGTGTAAATTTGTTTTTGAATCATTTTCATGTCATAAGCATCTTTAAAATTATTTAAAGAACCCAAAATTTTATGATTTGAAAATGTGCAAACAAAATAAAGCAGTGGCTTTTCTGTGTTTAATTTTGCTTTTGGACAAACTCTTTATATGTGATAAAAGAATTAAAGTTTTCTATGTGTATATATTATAAAGAAAACAAATAAGAGTTATTTCAACCTCGTATTATTTGACCAATTAAAAAAGCCAAATTCTGCAATGATGTAAGGTTGACATTTGCTTAAAGCAATTTTCTGCATTTATATGCTGATTCTTCTTGCCAGTTCTTTTATTCATGCTTTGCAATTCAGTTTTAATATTCTGTATATAATCAAAATGAAAAGTTTGAGTGTTTAGCTTGTGAAATAAAAATCTATGACCTTGAGATGACCCAACGGCCACTTTCTATAAGGGAAGACTCAACAGGCTCTCTGTAAGATCAAAGGAGCCAAGGCAAACTAGGAGTACAACAAAGACATTGCTGATACTTTTTTTCTTAACAGAAAAATTTCTGTGTCCTAAGAATTCATCTTCACAGATCAGAAAAATAATATGACAGTTTATTGTGATAAAAAAAAATAGTGTGATAAAGTGAGTCTGTTGAAATGATTAAAAGAGGATGTTAGTTGAAAAGGCCTTAACTGTGGAGGAATGAGAACTAATGGCTTTTCCATAACAATGCATAAAGTTACTGTAGCTTGAAAATATCGCAGTTTCTGACAGGAATGAAACTCTCACTGGTCTTTCATTCTTCCTTGTTTCTAGATCTTATTTCCTGTGACTATTTTTTTGCTTCCTTTCTTGAACTGATATTCAATTAAAAGATAACCAGTAGAACTTCACAAATGGTCTTTAAGGAGAATTTCAGATGATGTTAGATATAATTAAAAGACTTCCAGGAAGCATTTTATTTACAGTGCAAGCACTATAAGTAATGTATAGTTGTGGAATAATGCTATAATGAAGATATTTTGAAGGGAATTATAGCCAAATTTAGTTCAGATGTGTTTGTAAAATTTAGTTGGCCTTGTTGACTTCTGTTTTAATCAATTTAAGTTTTAATTTATAATAAAAGGGAAGATAATATGCAATTTCCTTTTCTTCCTTAGAAAATTATTCTAAATATTTAATTTTTTTTAATTGATCTGTTTTTTTCTTTTTAAGGATTGTCATAAAGAAATTAAAAACTTGAAAATCGAATTGAAAAGGAAGCAGACCTCTATTGATTTGATGCGGTCGGAAAGAGATAGGATTCAGCGATATACAGAGGAATTAGAAGGTATTTGTAATTTAATTTTTCAGTATTCAAAAAGTATATTTTAAGATAGAAACATTGCTGAAGCAAAATATTTCAACTTACACAGAAAAATTTCGAAAGGAAAAATGTAGTCTTTTGGAGGATATCATCACAATACGTAAGGAGCGAGATGTGGAACAAGACAGAAACCTCGAAACAGAGAAACTTATGAAAGAACTGCAGCAAAATAAAAGGAATTTACAAGAGGACCTAGATAGCATTCGAGTGGAAATGGAGCAAATAAAAAGAGAGGTGTGATATAATTTCTAAGTTCATACACAGAATACTGGAGGAATACTGACATCATAATGACAAATATTGAAATTTAGGACTATTATAAACAAAATTAGCAAGATTTTATATAACTATTAATTTTTTTATACTTAAATCTTATACTGAAATCAGTTTTTAAATTCCTTTGGCCACTTAAATTGTAGCTTACTGAATTTCAGGTTGTAATCAAAATATTAATGTATTAATTTTTGTTATTCTAAAATGTCATACTGAAGCCAGGATCTGTAACAGTTAAAATGAATGTGTTATATAATTGGAGATTTTCTGGCATTAAAAAATGTTATTTGAAATATGCTTTTGAATTCCTTTGAATGCTTAGAAACTTTTTAAAACTTGAGAACTTGTAGTAGAATTTTTGTAGTATTAGTAGCATCCTTTTTATAACTGTCCCCTCTCTAAACTTAAGAATACTAAGCAATAATTTGTTGAAAAACATATAAATGTAGCAATGCAAGAAAATGTTATATTGTATTTTTTAATAAAAGCAACAATATTTTTATAACAAGAATTTATAATTGAAAAGGCAGAGTAAAGAAACAGTATTTTATTATGCATATTTTAAAATGGATTTTAATAACTTCATGTCATTTCTTTAATATCTTATATAAATTATATTCACTGTAACAGAACTATAGCTCATTCAGTTCAAAATCTTAATTTTTCACTCTCACAGATTTCTCCATGTTATTAAAATAATTGCTTCTGTTTTCTTTTAGAGACTTCATGATAAAGAAATAATATGTGGGTTGCTTGAAAACAAAGAGAAGTTACAAACAGATTTGTTTGAAGCAAGGATGAGAGAAGGTGCGAAACCCTCTGAAAAAAATGAGGAAGCTATAAAAGTATTAAAAGTAAATAAAGCTGTTGATGGCACTTTCATGTATTATACACTACGTACATGTTGCTTAAGATATTATGTATTACGTACATGCTTACATGTTGCTAAAAACTCAAGAAGCCATAGAAAAATGTAATAAATTAAAAATTCTGAAAAGTTTGAAATCATTAGATATCTTAGGAGGTGGACAGCAGTGTTGCATCTGGAAAGCTCATTTCCAAAAGGCTGTTACTCATCATTCAAAAAAAAGGGGGGAGGGAAGCATATCAGTTCAGTACCTTATTTTGCATTAAGATATTGACTTGATGCAAAATAAGGCAGGATTATTACTGCGGCAACTGGTTCTACTCCAGTCGGTGCCATGGAGATTCAGACTAGCACTGAGCCTTTAAAATTTAGAAGAGAAAAGCAGGCTTTGAAACTCCATGATAAGTGTAAAAGACTGAATTTGCAACATTGGTTACAGTACTTCCCTGCCACCCCTAGACTGAAAACATACAAATCAGTTATCTCTTGTGCTGAAGAACTCTATACCCTGCCTGCTTTACTCCACCCTTTCCAGTTTGGCCTCTCTCCTCCTACTGTTAGAGCTCCTACTTATAATCTTGCTATCAGTATGCCTGAAAAGAAATGTGATGCAGTTCTTGATGCTCTTAAAGCCTTTTCTTTAGAAGTTATAGCTAGAAATTACCCTAGCTTTGAGTGAATCCACATTTATACTGCTGGCTCTGCATGTGAGGAAAATACTGGTGCCAGATTGTACCATGAAGGATATTTTGAGAAATCCTATACTGTTGGTCTTAATGCAGGTAACTTTGATGTAGAGATTTTTGCCATGGTAAAAGCAATTTTAAATCTTTTTCATTGCATCTGCAGCAGCTGTGGGGTGCCTGGGAACGAAAAAGCTGATCTTTTGGTTAAATGGCTGTAAGCTACCCAAGCCATATTTTTCTCTATCCAACCATCAGTTCAGTTCTGAGGTAAAGAAGAAACTGGACCAACTCTTAAAACAAAAGTATAAACTCCTTTCAATTGATAAAGTGTGGAATACTCTTGTATCTTCGCTTATCCCAATGGACATGCCCCATGCAGTTTTGACGGCAAATTTTTGACTCTCGACTGGACATGACTTTCTATATAAACACTTATACCACATTGGTGTAGTTGCTGATAATGTCTGCCCTGCTTGTCTGTCGGGTGAAACCATGGACTTTCTTCATTTGACAACTTGCACTGCACTTGATTTTATGACTTTTCCTTCCGACAACTTTACCAAGGCTAAATTTTATTGGGCTGCCAGAAGTCTCTTGGCAAATATCACTACAGACTGACATAGGAGAAAAAAAAAGTTCAGAAAATTTCAAAATCAAGTTTAAAGCTTCAAATGAAAATTAAAGAGAAAATATTTTTTTACTTGTCATTTCTGAAATTATTATAAGGAAATACTGTTTATGTATGTTTTAATTCCCTTCAGCTTAAAAATAAGATTTCTTTTTTCCTATTTTCCAAATCAATGAAATAAAATGAATATGAAGGTAATTCAGTTATTCAATAATTGTGAGATGTACTATTGATGTGAACCGTTATAGAATAATATAAATCTTCACATTTAAAATTTATTTCTTCCTCATTGTCATTATAATACATTGTGCTAGATTATTAATGAAACAGGAAACTTTTATGCAATTCAATAAGTAAAAAAAAATTAATAATTTCAAAACATCAGAATTTTTTTTTTGTTCACTGTTCCTTTCTTTCCCCCCTTTTTTCATAAATAAGGTGTGTGGAATAATTTATTTTCCAAATTTTAAAAACTGGTGATGATAAAGTAGGGTTCATTTCTATCAAATTCATACCTAGCTTTAAAATTCTAATTACATTTGACCTTGTAATGAATAAAATTTATTTGCTTTTCAAGTGACTATCTGCATTTATTTTCAAGTTTTAAAAATTCCATTTTTCCTAATGTTCTGAAAGATTTTCCTGTTCTACTGAAAAATATTCAAAGTATTTTTCATTCGAATAACTTATTTTTTATTCTATTTGTTTGTTCTGTTCATTTTGATTTTAATAGGGAAAATGTAATTAGTGGTTTTTGTTGCCATGGAAACTTTTGCCTTTTGCTAGAAATCTTTTTCAAGGGGTGTTAAAAGATGGTTTTTCTAGCTCATTTGGCATTGAAAACTCATTTTTTGATACAAAAATTTAAAAGAAAATAAGAAGCTTGAAACTTGTGTACAAAATGTTTTACTTTTATTTGATTTTAACAGCATTTTATTTATTTACTCATTTATTTATTATTTGCCAGGATCAAATTGAAATGCTTCACGAACTTGCAGAAACATCAAAGAGATCATGTGATCATGAACGTCTGCTCCGAGAGCGAATGGCAGAAGATAATTCTGAACTCATAAAGAGGCATGCAGAACTAGAATCTGAATTAGCTGAAACTAAAGCACATTTGAGAGAGGTAATGTGTTGTTTTACTTTTTTATGTATTTTTACCTGAAAGAAAATTGAAGGGATTAGGGACAACAAAAAATGGGATCAAAATTTTTATGTCTGAAGCTTAAGATGGTAATTTCAAATTATACCTTTGACTGTATGTACTTTTATTGTATTTTACTGCTTTTAGGCCATGATTGTCATAGTTATACAGAAAGAAATACTTAGTTTTTGTTTAAATTGAATTTTACTCAGATTATAGTTTCTGGCATCTAATAATGGAACTTTCTTTCTAAATGATTTGAACAAATGATGCCACTGTGCAAAACATAAAAAATTTAATTTATACTCCATGTATTGCCTTTTGGCAAAGTATAAGATTTTTAATTTATAATCATATTTAATCAATCTCTAACTGCATAACAATTTGAGAAATTTAAGAGCAATTTTTATGAGCATTAGTAGTGTTTTTGGAATTAGTGAAAGATATTTCTATACTATATATTACATACCTTACATAATATTTAGGCTTTATTATTTATTTAATTTCATTTTTTAAATATATAGGCATGCATGTCAAAATAATATTTGGTCAATTTATTTCTGTCACAGAAAATATTTGTTTGTAACAGTTTTTTTCCTGTAACTCTATTTAGTCTGCCAATCTGTAGTGTAAGAAGTTGTTCTTTGAAACTCTTAAGTGTCCTGGAAGCTGGTATTATCCCCCTCCAAATGGCAATGCCTGATATAGCCTAAAAAGTAATGCCTTAATCATGCCAGTTAATTAAATAGAAATTCAGTCAATAAATATGATTTAATGTAGGCGGCATTCTGCATGTATCTGCAAACTGCCGAGTCCTACACTCTACAAAGTTACTGGAATTGTGTCAAGTTATATGCATTGGTAAGAAGGTTTCTTCTACAATGAATTAATTCTACCAAAATCAGAAACCATAAATTTACTGATAAATTTATTACAGATTACTGTAAAGTTTATCAGTTGTATCTGATTATTCTCTATGTAATTTCTGTCACTAATTAGTTTTCTATTTTTAATAAACTTTCTTTCTGGTTAAAATATTGCTAACCATCTGATCTTTGAAAAATTTCTTAAACAGGATTTGATTCTGTTAGCCAGAAAATGAGAGAGAAACATGTTAATTTGGATTAAAAATTGTGTAAAATTTCACTATAGATTAGTATTTTTCTTTCCCCAAACTCAAATTAGAAGAGCTTTTTAAAAATTATTATAAAAGGGATAGAAAGGTTCACATAAGATAATGTTTTCTATAAAATCAGAGAAAAGCTTTTTAAACCCAAATTCAATCTAAGGCTGAATACTACCTAATTTTAAAATTATGCTAGGTTATAATGATATTGCAAAATTTGCATTTCATTTATCTAATCAAGAAGAACTTAAAGTGATTAGATTCATTCATTTCTATAAACGTATGATTTTATCTTAAGAGATGCCAGAATCAATATATGTAATAATAATATATAAATATCTTGATGATTGGGTGATAGTTACAATGGGTTCAGGCAGTTGGTTTTACTACATTGTTAGAATGCTGACTCATTATATTAACTCGGCAAGAGCTGGTAGTATCATAGATGCATATTGGAGAAGAAAAAATAGCAGACATGGCCATTGATATATCACATAATTTTATTTCTTGATGAAGTAAGCCTTGAGAAGCATAACCAGGTGCTCACATTATCATGTGAGATATCAGGTGTGATATACATCCTACAGTTTTGTATAGTTTATCACAGCTTTAGAGAACTGACAACACAGCAGAAAGAGTGATGCATCTTAGCAAGCAGCAAGTGAATCCAAAAGAGAGTGTGCATTCAGTAAAGCATGAGACATATAGTCAAAAGTATCTTTAATCTGATTATATCAGAGCTGTCTGCATTTTAGCAGTATTGCATAAGTAAGCATGAAATGGATTAATTTTGAAAAGTTGGAGTCCAGAAAGTTACTATAAACAATTTCTACTTTTAGAACAGGGAAGGGAGATACACAAATTAAAATTACGAATTACATAAAATGTAAATTAAAATTGTAACTTAAATTAGCAATAACAAAATTTAAGTTATAGTTTTTTATTTACATATTTTTTTATCTTACTTATGTATGTTTTTGTGCTGTAGTGCAGCTGTCTTCAAAATTTTTTTCAGTGTTGGGTTCAATTTATTTCTTTTCAGCTACTTGCATTATTTTTTGCTTTAATCTATGTATATAGGAACAAAGTTTGAGATCTTCTTTGGAGCAAATTCATCTTAGTACTGTTCTTGAAGCGTCTGAAGCTAAAAGCCGAGACCTTTCATTGAAAGAGGAGATTGAACATCTGAAGAATTTATTAAAAGAGGAATCTGAGCGATCTTATGCTTTAGCATTGCAGGTCTGGAATGGTTCCTTGTCCTTCTTATATATGAATTTATAGATAAGTTAAATTATGAATAGAACTTTTTATATATATTATGTAAGTAATATAATAATATTATTTTAATATACAATAAGCGAATTTATGTTATATTTTAGACAGTCATATTTTTATCTGAATTTCTGCATTTTATTTCAAATGGACTGCAAGCTCTGTTTTAAAAAAACATTGCTATGTACTTTCAGACCTTTCTTTTACTAGAGTAACTACCCAATATTTGTCTTGCTTTCTTTTTCAACTGTTCTTTTCCAAATCAAATTTAGTCTGCCTCTAAGCTTTTTTACTTCTTTTTTTCCCCTTCAGTCAGAGGACCATATTAATGCCATTCTTAAATGTTTTTGGATGGCATTTTTAACCTACTTTCTGTTTATCATTAGTTGTTTGTCTTTTAAGACCTATTGCCTAATTTGGGAGATGCCATATGATTGCATCCCAGGTTCTGTGTTTTTTATTCCCTTGTGTTGATACACAAAAAGGTGGCACGTGTATTCTTTTGCTTTTCTGTGGAAAGCCTCTAGAAATTATCACGTGTATACAAATATTTCATACGAGAAATTAAAAGGTTTTGTGTTAAAATCAGTAATATATTCAGCAGAAATTGTTTTGAGAACCAAACAATGAAATTTTAGTTAATATACAGTAGAAAGTGAATTTTAAGGACGCATTCTTTTGCATATTTTTGAGTTATAATATAATTATGCTGCTTTTATTCTTTAGCTCTTTTTTTTTTCATTACTTTCATTGCATTAATGATAGAAATATTTAGAATTTTTCATGCTTAGAAAACTGTCTATCACTGTATTGCATCCCTCAAGGAATAATATAACATCTCAAAAGAGGAAGATCTTATTTTTCTGTATGAGCAAAATATGAAAAATAAAAATTAAAACTTATAAAAAGCCAACCCATTGAGTTGTGAAGAAATTCTTAAGGAATGAGCTATGATAAAAATATTTCCTATACCATTTAGAATGATGTTTCTTAGGAAACCTTTCCATGGTAGAAGCAAAGCACTACTGTGAATTGTTTGTCATTATAGTTGATTAGCAATTTTTTCTGTTCTTCTCTCTTTCTCTCTTTTATCTGCTAAAATTTGCAATTCCCTTTTTTCTTTTAGTTTTAACTGAGCTCTATAAAAATGTTTCATGAGAAATGTTTATTTCAGAAATGTATTATTTTTGTAATGAAATGTGTATAAACATACACATATGAACTGTAATCTGTCATTAAATTTAACTCAAAAGAAGTCTGTTACTACAAGATAACTACTTTTTGACTGCCATTTTTTAACCATAAAAGTAATAATCTGCACATCGGTAAATTCAAATTTAACTAATCCTATTATGTTGTCATCTCAAAATTTCCAGTTTCTTTATTCATTCTAATAATTTTCTTCTAGGCATATTGTATGTTCTTCATACTTAATGAGTTTAGTAACTTTTTTTTTTCTTTTTTCTGAGTATTTGTGTTATCAACTTATATATCTAGGTAGCTGATGAGCAGCGCTTTAAAGCTCGTGAAGAAGAAAAATTTGCACATCTTCAGCAACGATTTGATCAGCGAGAAGAAAACATTAAAGCTAGAGAAAAAGAAAACATTGAACTTCTGAAAGATAATACATACCTGAAAGACCAAGTTGTCCATCTAAAGCAGCAGGTATTTTTTAAGAAATTTATAAAATTTAGTTTTTAGACCATCTTGAATTTTCATTTCATTATGCTTATAGATTAAAAAAAGTGTAATGAACTTTTAAAAAAATTGCAAATGGGAAATAATATTGATTGAGTTACCACGTATGGGGTATTTTTTATCATATTCCTACAGTAGAGGAACTTAGTGGCTAGTGTAAACTTTGCACAAAAGTCTGCCAGTTTAAATTTTAAAATTATGCTAAATTCAACCTTATATCGATATTGACTAATAGAGATGAGAATGTGGTCTTCTGTTTAAGCTAATTGGTATTTTATTCAATAAATTGTGCTACAATTATTATATGTATTATTTTACTTTTCATTTTAGTATGTTGCCATTCAACAAAATATAAGATCTTTCTATCTTTCAAATTTAATTTGTCTGCTACTAATTAACAAACTAAGCTATTTAAAAGTAATAGATGCAGTTCTTGAGAATATATATATATATATATAGGCATTACTCTTTAATCTGATTTATTTAAATAAACATGCATTTAATTCATGATATATTTAATTAAAAGCATTAAATATTATTATAGAATTACATTATATATTTCTTCATTTTTCAAAAATGAAGAAGATAAATAACATTCCCATGTTAGTCTAAATGTATATTCATCTAATATCCTACAAAATGTTTTGCTATTCTAAATTTGCAATTCCTGGGTTATCTGTATTGGTAATCTCTTCTAATAAACCATATTAAACTTTAAAACCTTGGGGACCGTTAAAATCTGAGTCCATTCAGACTTTTTTATTAGTCCAAAGGGATTTAGTCCCGAAGGACTATTACTTTCGTTTGGGCGTTTTGCGTTGAATCATTAAAACGTTGAATCACTTTTCAAATTGTTGCCACTAAATGTTATCGCTCTGCATTAAATTTTAAAAAATGAAAAATCTGCATAAATGTATGCATGTTTTTTTTGTTTTTTTTTGACGTAGCTTTCTCTTCAAAAATCGTCTGCGTGCGTTGCACGGGAAAATAAAAAGGAATTTTAATTACAGTTCTAAATAAATAGCCAAATAAATGTGAAATTCGTAACAATATTCTCTAAAACTTTAACGAATTTTTCATTAACAAACTCAAAGATTTCAAAGCCAGCAATACCAACGTTGTACAGAAAAACATTTTTATCTCCAGCGCGTGAGAGCGTGTACCGAAATTTCTAAAGATATGCTCAATTTAAAATTATTTTGCGATATTGCTGTTGAACTGAATTTTATGGTTTAAGTGCGAAGAACATGGTATTTAACAAATAAAGGTAACACACAAAATGTTAAATAAACGTCCCTTTGGACGTAATTTAAAATCTGAAACATTTCAGATTTTTTTTCTTTTTCTTTTTTTGTTTTATTTTAAAATTTATGTTATCTCAGCTATTTAAATTTTATCTCTAGCAAAATGTCATATAAAAGTTTTGCTCATTAGAGAAATAAAGCTTGTGAAATAAAGACTGTATTTTCTTGGAATGCATAGATCTTTTCTATGAACGTATTCTCAATTTTATTTGAAACTTTGCTTAATTAAAAAATGTACATGAATATTATGATAAAAATATGTATGAAATGTTATTTATTCAAAAATGTAGAGCACTATAAAATGTTTCAAATATTCATTAAAAATTAATTTGGTACAACTGAATTTATTTTATGCTCTGTGAGAAATTAAAATTACTGATAACTATTTTATTGATATTATTGATTATGATCTAATTTTAGAGCTTAATTTAAAAAATACTGTGAGTCATTTTTGAAGTTAGAAATATTTACTATAGTTTGATGTAAAATTAACTATTCAGTTCAAATTACTTTACTCAAATTCTTTTTGGGTGAAACTTGAATTTTTATCTTCAGTTTTTGATAAATTTAATTGCTGAAGCACATTAAAGAGAATTCAGTAATAAACCTGTGCATTGTAAATTCAGTTTTTGTGATTTTTATTCCAATACCTGTTTTTCCATAAAATAAACATGTGTGGTATAATAACCTCAAATAACAAATTGGATCAAGTGCAATTTTTTTTTTATTATTATATAATATACGTAAAAGAAGAGACCATATAATTTTTCTTTGGGTATGTTTTTAGCTTCAAAACAGAGATGAGGAAGTCTTGAGTTTGAAACAGAAAGTGCAGGAAATGCAAGTTTCAGTGGAAGAGTTCATTCAGAGTAGTCAGGCAGCATCGCGTCTTGCAGGAGAACGATGGAAGCAACTAGGACAGTTGGCCCAGAGCATACAAGCACTCACTTGTATAGCAGAACCCAACTCTTGACTAATCAGATTTATTTAAATAGAAGTATAACTCTGTAACTAATGTATCACTGAAATTTATCACACAAAATTTATTATGACTAGGTATTTAATAAATCTAAATATTTATTTTAAGTAGGTAAATTTTTTTTATTTCTTATATTTCTCTAAGACATTAACAAATAAAATGGTGTAGTAGCTTTTATATTTGATTGAATTTTATTGCTTTTCTAACTGAATTCAGAATCAACAGTAATTTCTATAAATTTTAGTATTCAAATTAAAAGCGATTGTTAAAAATATAACACATTTATGTATTTATTAGTATATAATTAAGGAATGAATAAAACTAGCAATATAAGATAAATAAAATAAAACTGTAAATATGAAAGAAATGAAAGCTAGTTTATGCTGAAAGATTATTTTCTTAAAAAAACTCAAAGTAGTAATGTATGAATACTATCTAGAAAATAGTGGCAATATTTTTATATGTAATAAAATTTTCAACCAGAAAACATCATAATGTATAGATTTTTTAATATAATTTCCTCTTATGTTAATAATCTTTACCACCATGTTTGGAAAGCATTAGATGAGATTGTTCATGCTTTCCACACACTTTGCCATAGAAATTTGCAGATTGTTTCCTTGCATGAAAACATTTTCTTGTAAGTGATTTTGAAAAAAATCGAATTTTTGGCAGGAAGCAAAAATACAGCAACAATTCAATGAATAATATCAATGATTGCTTCAGCATTAAAAAAAAATCATCACCAAATGAAAACTGAATGAAGAATTTAAAGTAGTGTATGACATCCAGTATCACACTTTATTATGTAGCTTTTCAGCACTAACACAAAAATGCAGAAAATTACCTGCATTTCTTAGTTATGCATTTTCCTATGTTGAAAAAAGTAAAATTTCCAAGAAAGGGATGTTTCGACAATGTCCAACTTCACATTACTGCTGCTATGAGAAATGTATGTTGTTGTTGTGTTGTTTCTTACTTCACTCGTCTGGCAGTAACATCAGAACAAGTCCACGGAATTCATTATGGAAAGGATTGCAACATTGCACCTATTGTTGGCAAGAACTTGAGCACCATACAAGTGATAGTATGACTTTGCTCAGTTCTTCCCCACCCCCAATTTTGATAGAAAGCACCCCGGGGAGATTCCTTATCAAGCATACACACAATTGCAAATAAGGCACACAAATCACCTTTTATCAGACAAATAATCAACTCTTCATTAAGAAACCTCAATTCAAAAATTATTATTGAATGGCTGAAAGCATATACAGGGACTTTAGGGAATGAGGAAGCCAACAAATATTCTAAAGAAGCAGTAAGCAATCAAAACTTTATTCCAACAACCATCCCATTCCCTAAATCTGAAATTAAAAAATCATTAAATGAGCTAATGATTAAAAGGTGGGAATACTGATGGCAAAATGCGCAACAAGGCAGAAGAGCCTTTAGATTTATACCAAGCATCAAAGAGGAGAACAATAGCATTAACCCTTACATAAACTGGTATATTACTGGACATGGCCTCTTCCCTACATATTTCTATGAAAGAAACATCTCCAAAAGTGACACATGTGTATGTGGAGATAGGGGTGATCCAGAGCACTACATTTTTTATCATCCCTTAATAGAGGAACTACATCGTAAAAAACCAACTTGGTAATTGGATCCATCCGTTTTTAAGATATACAACAGCAAATAAACACCTTCGAATAAAAATATAAAAAATAATCGAGTTCTTTACAAGAGTTATGTCCCTCCCAGTTCCTCTCACAATTAGTTATACCATAATTAGCGAAAAGTACGATAGCGCAAATGGGCCACAGAACTTTCTATGTAATAATTAAGTATTTGTTCTATCATAAAATAAATTAAAAATTCAAAATAATGTTACTGCACTACAGCATGCATATTCATAACAGTGATATGTTAAATAGAATTAACTTGGTAAAATTTTTATAATATGGACTTTGGCAAACTATAAGATTGCAACCAAATGAATGCAAATATGAACTCTATGTAATAATTTGCTTTATGCATAAGAAATTGCTTGCAAGAAATATAAGCTTCACAGAGCTAACTGTAGAACTACAACCCACAAACTACTGAATCAAAGAAACATGGGAAAATAATCGTAACCCATATGTTTTTACAATATGTAACAAATTTATAAATATCATGTAAAATCAGCTGCGTTACCATGTTGAAGTAATATTCATGTACCACCATGCATAACATTACTTTTCATAGATATAAATGTATACACGATGCACTCGGGACATGCGGACAGGCCCCCAATGCACCGCTGGCAGTAATAGGGCCCGCGATGTAGCATGAGGTCGGCATCTTCTGCTCCAAGCTAGGCTATTCGGAAAAGTTAGTTGGAAGGGACAACACCTGCATCACCTGTTGGTAAATAACTGGTGTTCCCCCTATTTTTACCTGTACCTATACCTGCCAAACAAGTATGCAGAAATGACCACAACATGAAACTTTATATTAAAAATAAAACCATTA
>KK117846.1:145540-160232 GCA_000611955.2 Stegodyphus mimosarum | reverse complement strand
TTCCAGAATATCCTTCATCATTGCTATTATTATGCTATTATCTATTCAGGAAGCTTATGAATTCTTGGGCAGAGGATTCTGGGGCATTTCGATGAAATGGTGTAACAAACAGCTTAATGTATGTGACAGTGCTGAAGTGCATTAGAACAGTTACATGCAACAAAATAATAATAAGAAGAATTCCTAAAATATTCTTAAGAAATGACATTTGAGTATTGTTATTATTACACTGGTTATAATTAATTAAGGAAAAATCACAAAAATGAAAATTACTCAAAAAGTTACAGCTAGAATTCAATAAAACTGACATGTAGTATACAACATATAATAAGGTATAAAATTACATGAAAAGAAATTACCAGACAATTATGCTATTGTAGAAATTAGCATATGTATGAATATGAACAAATGAGATGTGTCAGTTTAGTATAAGAGAATTACCTTCAATATGGAGTTTAATCTTCCCTAGAAACAATACAGCACTTACAGTGATGTGTGATGCTGTTACTCATATGGTCTATTAGTTCCATACGAAGTGAGAACCATTGCTATTTCAAAGCAGTTGCAAGTGTGATAAGCAAGGGTCTGAAGAGGAGGATTGAGAGCAGCTATATGTTTTCTGTCGTTTTCATCATGGCAGTTGGCTGTCCTTGGCTGAACCTCTTGGGTGCCGAATCTGTGGTTAGAAATTGCAACCACAGAAGGACTCACATTTAGCCATCTGCCTACTTCTGTCTGACTTCGTCCTGCCACATTCTTCCAGTAGCTCTCCATTGCAGTTCTTTGGGCAAATGATACCTGAAGGTCATTTTTACAAATTGACTATCCTAGATTTTTTATTTCAGTATCACTGTGAAATTTACAGGCTTTTTGTCAAACATAAAAGTTTATGCTTCTCTCAGATAATGCATTGTAATAGCAGCATCAATAATTTGCATACTGCAGTTTTACTCAACAACTCTTATTTGACAGCATATTCAAATTTTATACAGCCTGACTTATTTTTGGATGAGCTAGAACTATTTTTGTGATTTTTCCTTAATTTTTGGAAACCAATGTATATATTGTGTTGTTTAATTTCACATTCATGCTTTACAAACTTCGAGAAATTGTAGCTGAGATCTTGGTGCAAATCTAAAATCGCCAAATATGGTTGGGGGCCGCTTTAACAAAGGAGTGCCAAAAATATGCTTTAAACTTTGGACATGACATCATCAAAAATTGGGTATTTTTTGGTTAATAAGACACCAGTTATGATTACTCACAAAAGCATCAAATGTGGTAACCAGTTTGTTTCATGTCATAAGTACAGGTATGCAATGACATTATTAAGAATAAGTGATTAGAGTGATCATAATTTCTGTAATTTTCCCTTTTATCATTTTGAACTGTTGCTTTTTTGTGGAAGTGTTTAAAAAAATTAGTATGGGTTATGCAGTTAGTATGGATTCTGGCAGTTGCCAAATGATGAAAAATAATAAATAAATCTGATTAAGACAAAGTGAAATCTATTTTGAAAGATTGCACTCAGAAAATCACAAAGTTAAACTGTATTTTACTATAACTGGGAGCATCAAAATTGTGCTACGATGAAAGATCATGTATTAATTTTCAAGTGTGATAGTTTATCAATGTATAGCAGGTACAGGTTTGAAAGTTTGAGCTTTCTATTTCTGATAGTTAGTTATTCAATTCTGATTTCAATGTCAAGAACTAATACTGATAGAATTCTGAGAACTGCAGCTGTCAAATGGAATTATATGCATTCTAATTTGCGAATTTCTGTCTTCTAATGTTTTTGGATTTAATAAAATGACAGTTCATTTTATGTAATTTATATATTATGGTATATGTTGCTAGGGTTGAGGCAGATATCCTCTTGAGTTTTTCCATGTTCAAATAATGCAATAAAATATATTGTTAGGGTTGCTATTCATCTTCTAATTGGGTTTCATGCCAGTACTTATATTTAGGGCTAAGTGACAGCATGTTAACTTAAAAGTACTGACAGTTTTTCTTCTGATGTTATCCATTGCCTTCTAGCTACATTACAAAGTGTATTTATTAAATATGTGAAGAGATAATTTTGAAATGATATAAGTAGTATGTTTTATGAAAGAATATTTTGTATACATAAGCAGATATTCTTAAAATATTCAACAACTAATATTTTTGAAAAATAGTTTATAGACATTTATTGAAGCTTTAGATTTTACATTTAGCCTCAGATTAGGCTTGTGGTTTAAATTCAATAAAATGAATGTTTGAAATTTAGTAAAAGCATGTATGTGTTACCTTGAATAAGTATAGTTTCTAAATGCACTGCTGAATTCAGTATTGTATTAGGAGTATTCAGTATTGTTTCCTTAATTCTACGAGCATGCTGACATTTTCTATATTTTTTGCTTATTAATTTACTTTGCTGATGATATTATAAAACAAACTAAATAACACCTTTAATTAGTATGTATGACTTCAAAAATTTTAACAGTTAGTATTGATATACTGGTCCATACCTGCTGAAATCATGACGGCATATAACTATATTGCCACCATTTTGCATTCATATCTTGTACACAATCTCTAAATTTATAGATTTTCAAACTATTTTAATATTTATGACATGAACAATAGAAATATTCAAATACGTGCTATATGTGTTAATTTCTAAATTCCTTTTTTAGTAGTGTTTATTGCTATGAAAAGTTGTAAGTTTTGAAATTTTAACACTGCCAATTTATGTGATATCAGTTTTGTATATTTTTATTCTCTCTTCCATGTTGTTTCTCCTGCTATATGTGAGAATGTTATGATAACAGTTTTTCTAAAAAAAGTGTTCTTATTTAGTCAAATCCTTCATTCTGAGATATTCTGTTAATGCCTGTTTGGCAGAACATACTGCAAAAGAGATTTGTTAGGGTATTTAAAAATGTTGCATACTTTAATATCTTTTCTTTAATTTGTTGTTGGTTTATTGAGTTTTAGATGATGAACAATTGCAGAGATTTTAAGCTTATAACATATATGATGATATTATATCTGATATCTTTTAATAAAAATACTTGTAACTTAGTAGTTTTATACAAACTCTGTACAAAAACTGAATTACAAGGGTTGCTATTTATTTATCTGGCCTAATAAAAAACAAAAACAAAAAAAAAATTGTTTATGATCGAAATTGGTTTTATTGTTTCTCAAAATATTCTCCATAAAGATCAATATACTTTTTTGAACCAATTTTCGAAGCACTCTTTTCACTCTGATTGAGGTAACTCGAAAACATGCGTTTTGAATGCATCAACCGCTTCTTCAAGTGTTGCAAACCTCTGACCACGTAATTTACTTTTGATGTGCCGGCGTTTAAAAAAAAACATTGGGTGCCAAATCAGGGCTGTATGGCGGATGACCCATCAATTGGGTGTTTTGGCCCGCCAAAAATTCCTTTGTTTGAGCTGATATGCAAGAGCTTGCATTGTCATGATGAAGAATGATTCGCCTCTTCTGTTGTTCTTGAATTTCTCCCATATTACTTCTGGTTAATAAATGATCTTTTATCATTCAGAATTGACCGTCCTGTGCTTTAACGCCACTGTTGCCACGTGACCAGTAAAGCCGAAGAAACAGGCAACTATTTCCTTCGATGTGCTTCTTCTGCGAACAACTTTTGTTGGATTTGCTGGTTTTGGAAGACCCATACAGTCGACTGCTGTTTTGTTTCAGGCTCATATGCATAGATACATGATTCGTCACCTGTGTAGGTGTTATACACAACCTTTGATGCACCTTGAACGTATTTTTCCGACATTTTCTTGCATCAATCGACACGAGCCTTCTGTTGAGCACTTGTCGGATTATGCGGGATCCAAAGGAACAAATCTTTGTTTTTAAGGCCAAATGTTCATGTAATATCCTATTGATGCTTGTCATACTAATGCCCAAAGATGCCTCAGTGTCATGGTGTGTTACATGACGATCTTGCTTTATCAGTTCACGCAAAGCATCAGTAATTTCTAGCACAACAACCTATTTTGGATGACCTTCACGAAATTCGTCTTGTAGCGAACGTCTTCCAGGAATGAATTCGTTATACTAGTTTTTTACAGTGCTGTAGGATGGTGCTTTATCGCTGTATAAAGAATTAAGTTCATCGAAGCACACTTGCCTTAGTAATCTACGTGGAAAGCTATGAAAAATAATCGTATGAAAATGTTCACAAGTCGATTCCTTTTTTTGCCCGAGATGAATTTTTAAATTTACTGTAAACAACACAAATCACGCTAAAATGGCAAAAAGTTCTGAAGAAGTTATGGTTAAAAATATCAAACTTTCAATTGGAATCGTCTGCGATCGCCTAGCAACAATTAACTGTTGCCAAGGCCAGAAATATAAATAGCAACCTTTGTATAGAAACAATAAATGTCCATTATCAAGTGATCAGAGCTGCATGTGCTAATTAAAATTTTCAAAAAGTAAATAGTGGCTGCATAAAATTACTAAAGGCAGTTACATAGATTACTAAACTATTTATCGACATGATGGTTCAATTTATGTGCTTAATTGAATTAGATGGGTTTTATATGCAGAAAAGTTTTAGAATTATATAGTAGTCACATTTTAAGTAAACTTTGTTTTATCCAATTTTTCAATTTTTATGTGATCCATAAAATAGACTTCTTCATTTCCTGAAAGAAGTATGAATACTTTGACATTTTGTTTAATTAATTTTGCATATTATTTTCATTTATGAAAATTTATAATTAATGCATCACAGAACAAAGTTTTATACTAAGAACTCTTATTAGAATCTCTTTGTTGAAAATTAATATAAATATATATATATTGCATATTTTTACTGGAAAATATGTGTCAAAAAAAGTTTTTTTTTTTTCTTAAAAATTGTTTTATTTGAATTCAATTCTATAGATAAACCATAGGTTTGCAATCGGTTATTCAAGATATATTTTGTCTTTTAATTTTTTCTAAATCCTTGTAGAATTTTTTATAATATAGTTAAATTTTAATAATAGAATGCTGGAGTGATTTTATTTTATTTATGTGTTTCATGTTAATTTAATTTATGTGTTAATTTTATTTATGTGTTTCATGTTTATTATTATTTATTTTGGTCTTATACAATGTTCATATAAAAGGTTAATTAAAACTATAAACACTATTTGTGTATTGTAATTGTAGAAGACAGTACCTTAAGTCTAGAATTGTTTCCATTGTCTATTATCTTTCTCATCTCCTTTATGTTTCCCCCCTTCCCATGTTTCCAATAAGATTTTTAGATTAATATTTTTATATGGTGTATTAGGTTTCATCTGTGATGTTTAAGTATATTTTTTATGCTTTATTTCCCTCATATTTTGAGAAATTAGTTTTATTTCTTATTCTATTTATTATTGACTTGAATGAAGAATACCAGGGCCGTTCCTAGTGGGGATGCAGCGTGTAAAAGTGCGTGGGCGATCAAAATCAGGGGTGGCCAGACTTTTGTTATATCACACCTAAATATTTTAAATGCATTGTAAGTACTTGTTGTATGTAAACACGTTTTATACAGTTTGTCATATGTAAGTACTTAATGAGTATAAAAAAAATATTCTTAATCATTGAGTATTTTTTTTTTACATTTGGGGGCAGCAATCTTAGGAAAGTACGTGGGCAGCCAGTGATCTAGGAACGGCCCTGGGGAATACTAGGAGTATTTTTTCTCATATAATTAAATATAAAAATGATTAAGCTGATAGAATTAAATTAAAGCTTTATGTTTTTACTAGTATATTTGATCTTAATTTATACCATTTTGTGTGTTAGGATTTTTAATATTATTTTATACTGCATTTTTAACCACTTCAAAAATGCTACATTTGTTTGATTTTCAAAAGCTGTATATTTTATTCTGTGATATTATATTTTGGTAATGATTTATTGACTTAAATATCATATTTCTTAGGTAGTATAGTACTGTCAGAAAATACTGTGAATTCATTTTAAAATAATCACATATGGTTGTAGATGATTTTGGTTATTTATCAAGATGGTTCTCTTAGGAAGGGGATTTGCAATAGAAATGTTTATTTATGTTCTCAGAACTAATAGCCATTGCATAGGTGACTTTTTAGGAAAATGTTCACCATGAAAGAATTCACTGGATATCCTTCATGGAGAGAAGAAGGGAAGGGGAAGAAATGTTTCTCAAAATAAATAAAATAATCAAATTTGTTAAGAAACTAACTGAACTTTAAAAATGCTTATTGAACATGCATTTAGAAACAAAATCATCATTACATTTGCTTATTATTATAGGATATATCCAATAATGCATGCAAAGAATTGTTATTAAATGTAGCCATTTTTTTAGTTGAGAGAAATAACCATAACCATCTTCAGTCTAGGTATCTGAAACTGTATGGATGTAAGACCTTGAATTCTGGCATCCAAATTAGTAAAGTCTTTTTATTGCTGTTCAATGATCTGCATGTTCATTTGGAATTTCAAATGTCATTTAAAATTTATGGTTTTTGTTGTGTGTAAAATTTCACTGTAGTAAGTGTAATCTATGAGTAGTGTTAAAATGAGTATAAGTCCATACCCTTCTACTTGTGGAGCTGTGGGTTATTTTTTTCTTGCATTATCAAAGCCATTTTCTTGGTATGATTTGTTTTTGATGGTTGGTGTAAATTGATATGTATTTTATTATGCTGCTGCATGTTGTTGATTTATTTGGAACTTACGGACATGAAATTAGCACCACTTGGGCAATCATCTCATCTGATGCCAGACGGTAAGGATGTATTTCTGAATTCTGTTTCTCTTTTCAGCTTTTATTTTTATTTATTTATTTATATATTTTATAGCAATATCATAATATGTAAACTTTGGTATTTTATTATGAATTGAGAAAGATGTCATGAATCAAGATTGTGATTGGTTAAATGCTTTTATTATGTTAATTCTGTTTTCAGTTTTTGATCCACATCTATGATCACTTGGTGCTTATCTCCTCTGAAATTCCAAATTCAATCATATATGTTGATTTTACCAAGAGTATTCCAAGAAAAGAATATTATTTTGGGCAATCAACAATGAGTTTTAGTTCATTATTTCTTGTTTAAAATGGACATCAATGAAACTTCTTTCTTTAAAACTTTCTTAACTAGCCAGAAGTAGACAAATGAATTACTACTATATAATATGGACATTTAAATGACTGAAAATTTTCAGCTTAATTTATGCTATTGTGCAAATTTTTTTAAGTTCAAGAGGATTGATCAGGATGTAATAATATTTTAATTATGTTTCCAGTGTTAAATCATATTTTGTAAATAGTTTGCATAGGTATAATAATTTACAGTATAATAATTTAGTGTTTTATTGTGGAAAACTCAGTATGTTTTCTGAAGAATGTTGTGCTTTCAAATATTGTTTTATTAAAAAAGTAGTTTTTGCAGTAATACTCCTTTTCATTCATATTGCATATTTAACCCATTTCTAGTATTACTTTATAGTTTGGTATTGCATGATGCTTCTTTCTAAAAGTATTAATATAAAATTAATTGGAATTTAAATAGAATGAAAGAATATAAAATAGTTTAACTCATTGAAGTTTTCTATATAATTCTGATAATAAATTATTTATTATTAAAAGGCAAGCCTTTTGCTTCATTAAAATTTTCAGGCAAAACTTATATATATTTATATATGTTACCTGCCATTTTAATAAACAAAATTGGAAAATTTTCAAAATCATTGTTTCTAAAAACTGGAAATTTTTGCCTTTCATGAGCATGATTGAAACAGTTTTATGATAATATCGGTACTTCAGAGTGCATGGATCAAACTTTAATATTTGGTGAAATTTAATCTTTTACAAACTTCAAGGTTGTGAAAAGGCTTTGCCATTTTTTAGTGCAATAAGTGTAAGAAAAAATATTGTCTAATCCTTCAGGCTGAAATTCATCATCTGTAAGATATTATAAAATTTATCCCGTGAAAATTAGGAGATTTCTCAGAAAATATAACTGGAATTCTTTCATAGGGAGAAACGTTTACTCAAACCTGTATATCATAACGTAACTTTAATACAGAACTTCTATTTTTAAGGTTATACTATGCTTATTTTTAAGGTTATATTATTTTTAAGGTTGATTTGAATTTGAATTTTAGTCTTAAACCTCTATCACATACGCTATTTGTTACTGGAACACGGCGTCAAAAGAAACATTTCTCGGAACTGCGGTTCCATGAAACGAGTTACCATCTTTACTTGCTAAACAGACTTCAAAGCCAAACAGGAATCAGCTATCGCTCAGATTAGCGAAAGAGACATTTGCTTTCAAATTCCCTGTATATACAAAATGTATTTTGCAATTTTTTTAATACTGTTGGCTCAGTAACTTGGCAAAATGACATGCATTTATTACATTAATTGTTATTTTTAAATTGTATATTGTTTTACTCCGATTCTTGTAATGATCTATTGTAAACAATATTTCTGTATCCATATATTTATTTAATAACTTTTATGAACACAATATAATGTTATTTACTGATATATGTTTTGTGATGAGTGAAAAACATTTATAATATCCCCAAAATGTTAAATATTTCGTAAAGGCTATTTGCTCAGTTTCTTTGTTTAAATTCCCAAGTAAATTACAAGTGCAAAGGTTATGTGTAAGTGAGGGAATTTTAATGACTAGCCTAATGCACAAAATGCACTTTATTATGCAATTATTTTTCAACTGTGTCTTCCATATCCATGTTAATGTGCAAAGAACTGATGACTACAGGTGCTGCCAATTGCATAATTCATAGAAGTAATTTCAAATAAACTTTTTGGCAATGTTCATTTTTGTATTCTTACATATACACACATCTAACAAGTCATACACTCATGTTTGTGAAAATTGCAACACCAAGAAGGAATCGTCATAATTGAATGCAATTTAATACACAGTTGAGTGGTAGTGGTACAAATAAATGATTAAATGTTCAAAGCAAACAAACAAGAACAAGAGATCAGAATCAGTATTTTGTGTGGCCACCACGCGCCGCAATAAGTGCTGCTACACGACGTGGCATGGAGTCAAACAAAGTTTGAATGTCTGACTGAGGAAGAGCATTCCATATCGTTTGTACGCGTACCCAAAGTTCGTCTGCAGACGCAACAGGACGAGGATCACGAGCAAGACGCCGACCAATGACATCCCACACATGTTCAATTGGCGACATATCCGGGGAACACGCAGGCCAAGGAAGAAGCTGTACCTGCTGCGCTGCAAAGAAGGATTTAACAATCCGAGCAGTATGAGGGCGGGCATTGTCCTGTTGAAATACAGCGCCTGGCAAGCTTTGAAGGAAGGGAACAGCTTCGGGCTGTAGAACTTCACGGATATACCGGTTGCTGTTCAGATTGCCCACAATTCGTAGCAATTGAGCAATTGAGATCTATGCTATGGCGCCCCAGACCATAACTCCGGGTGTTCGTCCACTGTGGCGTTCGATAATGCACTCCGGAAGGTGGCGTTCACCGGCATAGCGTCTGACACGAATGCGGCCATCATGGTACCACAAATTAAAGCGGGATTCGTCAGAAAACACGACATGCTGCCAATCAGCACGCCAGTCTCTATGCTGATTGGCCCATTGTAGCCGCAGGCGGCGATGGTCGTGCGTTAGGGGGATCCTGTATAAAGGAGTCCGTGCGCGCAGTCCACACTGCAGCAGACGTCTACGAATTGATGAAGCACACAATGAAACACCTGTAGCTATTGACCACAGTGCTGCCAATTGTCTAGAGGAAGCTGTACGGTCCGTCCGCGCCATGCGGACCAGGTGTCTATCATCGCGAGCTGACGTCACATTTCGGGGTCCACTCCCGGATTTCCGAGTTGTCCGACACTCGTCCGTCCACTGCTTCCAAACGCGCATCACTGTGCTGCTGTTACGCTGCACACGAGAGGCTACTGCACGATACGACAATCCAGCTTCACGAAGGCCGATGATTCTCCCTCGTTCAAACTCTGTAAGTTGTTCAAATCTCGCTGTCTTTCGTCGACGAGGCATAAGTACAGATTGAGTTAACGTTTACCACTAGCAGATAACCACCGATAACCATACACGCCTCGCTACAGCCGTCTATTTATTCGGATCCATCAGCCGTTCAGAGGGCGCTGCTCAGCATACGCATGCGCTACGGATTTGCAATTCTAATCATTTGCATATCATGCGCTACTTTGCATTTCCTGAAAATTTCAGCTCACTCGCGTAAGTCCTTCATGGTGTTGCAATTTTCACAAACGTGAGTGTATATTTACATATACACAGAGAGAGATGCGATGGTTTGGAAGTTGTTGATGTATGTTTATTAGTATTAATTTAATGAATAAGATTTATATTAATGAATGTACACTGCGAAAAAAAAACAGGACAGTTTATATCTCCTGTTCTACTGGCCCAATTGACGAAATTCAAATTGCGTTTTCCATGTCTCGAAAGCGCAACTTAGGATATGTATTAGATTTATATATAGCATTGTTCTAATATAGATATTTTGACACAAAATCGGACTTTTTCTGAAATGACGTGCCAATTTTTTTCCATATTTCGATTCTACGACTCAAAGTATGCTAAACTGTCAAGTTTTTAAAAAATTGGCTCTCAAAATTTTAGCTCCTCAATGTTAATTCAATTTGGCATGTATTTATTAATATCTCTTTTTTTATTACACTTACTTGATTCCTTCTTTCACCTTAGAAATTTAGGTTCACTCCAAACAAAATTTCACCCATTTTTTATGATCTATTTTTAAAATTTGTATTTTTAAATAATTTTTATAATTAAAAAAAAAAAACTATAAAAATTTTCCCATCAACTTGAAGTAGATGTATTTCTAAGTATACCGACAAAAAATTAGAGCTTTTTATTCAAAATTTTCGAAGATATACGTGAATTTATATATTGGTGCATTTTGAAATTTGACATATTTGTTGAAAGCGATAATAACATGTAATGTGGTTTAGGCACTTTGCTGAAATTATTTGAAAGAAGAACGATGTGACTTTTTCCGCTCATGCACAATGTAAAAAGGTAGGAAAGATGTGACTTTTTTCCGCTTCAGTACAATGGAAGGAATAGGAAAGTATGTTGCCACGTATTAAGAAGTTCGCCAAGTGAATTATTCTTGGCGCAAACTGAAATAAATTCGCCAAATTAAATTTTTGAATTCCTCCGTAAATTTCTCACCGAATTTTACAAAATATAATATTTAGGCATAATTTCAGTCGTAGAATCGAAATATGGAAAAAAAATGGTATGTTATTTTAGAAAAAGGTCCATTTTGTGTCAAAATACCTATGTTAGAATAACGCTATATATAAATCTAATATATATCCTAAGTCGCGCTTTCGAAACATGAAAAACGCAATGTGAATTCGTCAATCGGCCCAGTAGAACGGGAGATATAGAACTGTCCTTTTTTTTTTTTAGTCCAAAGGGATTTAGTCCCGAAGGACTATTACTTTCGTTTTGCGATTTTGCGTCGATTCACTCTGAATGCCCGTTTCACTTTTCAAATTGTTGCCACTAAATGTTATCGCTCTGCATTAAATTTTAAAAAATGAAAAATCTGCATAAATGTATGCATGTTTCTCGCATTGTGATAAAATCTAGAGCCATCGAATTTTGAATGACGTAATCCTACTGCGAATATGGGCATCTGGAAGCCCTAATTTTGAATTTGAAATTTGCTTTATTATCGATTTTATGTTTTGTAACATTTCAGCGAATTTCTGATTAACAAACTAAATGATTTCAAAGCGAGCAATGGCAACACTGTACGGAAAAAAAAAAACTTTTTTATCTCCAGCGCACGAGACTTACGGAAATTCTAAAGATATGTTCATTTTAAAATGATTTTGCGATATTGATTTTGAACTGAATTTTATGGTTTGAGTACGTAGTACATGATATTTAATAAAAAAAGGTAGCACACGAAACGTTAAAAAAACGCGCCTTTGGACGTAATTTAAAATCTGAAATCTTTCAGACTTTTTTTTCTATGATTTATTTATTTATTTTTTTTTTTACGCATTGTACATGTAGATGTTTTTTATCAGTTAAAAAAACGCGCCTTTGGACGTAATTTAAAATCTGAAATCTTTCAGACTTTTTTTTCTATGATTTATTTATTTATTTTTTTTTTTACGCATTGTACATGTAGATGTTTTTTATCATTCATAATAATAAATCCATAAATTTCCAGTGTTTCAATATGTAGCATTTATAATAAAAATATAGTTCTCAGTGTGTTTATAATGTAAAATGCATTTCATTAATAATATGAAGATAATGGCATACAAATTTAATGTGTATCCTCATTATTATATAATCTATGCTTTAATAAATATACATAATCTCTGATTTTGCAATTTCAATTTAAAAGTAATAGCAGAAGAATAAAGTCGCGCTTATACAAATATGTTTTAAAAAATTAATCACCGTAATTAAAAAAATTCTATTATAGAACAATAACATTCTTTTCGCGCGATCAGCACGAAATACGGCAAATTGGGCGAACTTTTGGCAACGAATAATTTGTAAACAAATCATCAGAAATAGCACGTCAGCACCCTTTAGACTACTGCTCAACGTTTAAATTTATCTCAACGTTATTATTTAATTTGCATCCCCAAAATCGTGGTTATATGTAGAGCACGAGCCTTGCCCTTTATGTTAAAAGTTGAGTTAAATAAAAGGTTGTTTAAACCTTTTTTAAAGTTTTTGTTATGCTATTTTAGCATGCTATTCAACAATCTTCAGTAATAACTCGCTACCTATCCAGCAAGGTGTAAAGGGGCTATCACTTCTAGCGATACGCGCGGCTAAGGCGGGACATTTCCGAGAAACGAGATTCTAGTAGCAATGGTTTAAACGGGAGGTTTCCGAGAAATTTTCGTACAGCTAGGCGAAATATGTGCCGCCTATGCGAAACATTTTGAAACTTTCCAGAAAATGTTTCGTCTGGAGCCGTGTTTCACGTAGAGATCAATCAATCAGATGAAAGTTTTGCTTGTGAAGGATCACGGGTAATTTTCAATAGGGCGATGGCTCTCGTTTTGAAATCATGGACGGTAGAAATAAAAGCCGATTTAATTGAAGAAATACGGATAAAAGCCGTATATATATTGCTGTTTTGTTGTAGTATAACTGTCTAAGTCATTTTTAAATGTTTATATATTCATTAAATTTATATTCGTGGAAATTTCACAGTAGACAATATTTTATGACGTGCTATTTCTGATGATTTGTTTACAAATTATTCGTCGGCAAAATTTTGCCAAATTTGTCGTATTTCGTGCTGATCCTGTGAAAAGAATGTTATTGTTATATAATAGATTTTTTTTTATTTAGGTGAATGATTTTTTAAAATGTGTTTGTTTATGCGCGACTTTACTCTTCTATTATTACTTTGAAATTGAAATTGCGTAATCAGCGATTATGTATATTTATTAAAACATAGATTATGTAATAATGAGGATACACCATAAATTTGCATGCTTTTATCTTCATGTTATTAATGAAATGCTTTTTAGATTATAAACATATTGAGAACAATATTTTTATTATAAATGCTATATATTGAAACGTTGGAAATTTATGGATTTATTATTATGAACGATGAAAAACATTTGTATATACATTCATTAATATAAATATTATTCATTACATTAATACTAAACATACATCAACAACTTCTAAAGCATCGCATCTCTCTCTCTATGTGTATGTAAATATATGACTTATTAGATGTGTGTGTATATGTATGAATACAAAAATGAACATTGCCAAAAAGTTTATTTGAAGTTACTTCTAATTCATATAACGATTATGTTATATGACTAACGATTATGTTATGTGAATTATGTAATTAGCAGCAACTGTATTCATCAGTTCTTTGCACGTTATCATGGATATGGAATACACAGTTGAAAAATAACTGAAGTGCATTTTGTGCATTAGGCTAGTCATTAAAATTATCCCACTTACACATAACCTTTGCATTTGTAATTTACTTGGGAATTTAAACAAAGAAACTGAGCAAGTAGCCTTTACGAAATATTTACGATTTTGGGGATATAATAAATATTTTTCACTCATCACAAAACTATATCAGTAAATGACATTATATTGTGTACGTAAAAGTTATTAAATAAATATATGGATACAAAAATATTGTTTACAATAATAAAATCAGAAATAATGACAAACCACTGAATGTAGGATGTAAAAGTATTTACAAAAATATATACAATAGATCATTACAAGAATCGGAGTAAAAAAATATACAATTTAAAAGTAACAATTAATGTAATAAACACATGTCATTTCGCCAAGGTACTGAGCCAACAGTATTAAAATACAGTAGACGCTCGTTTTTACGAACTCGTAGGGACTACGAAAACAGTTCGTTAAATCGAGAGTTCGGAATTTAGAAAGGCATCGGAAATTTTTAGTATTTCACATTTTAATGTTTTCGAGACAGGTTAGTGATACTATTCCATGCTTTTATTTATGTATTAGGAATTATTTTTAATAGTATTACTACTTAATAAATGATATCCATTCTATTAAACAAACAAGAAATATAAAATATTTGTAAAACGTACCTTTATTTCATTGAGCA
>KK117846.1:63195-142533 GCA_000611955.2 Stegodyphus mimosarum | reverse complement strand
AATATATATATTTATATATGTAATTAATAAATCTTTTGAAAGCAGCGCCAAACAGCTGTCAAAATTTTATTTTAAAATTATTATTTAGAAATGCGTTTATCATGGCTTTTATATTTATGAAATATATTTCCCTCTTTACTCAGACTCACTGTATTAAAGTCGATAGGACCAATGAATGGAAAGATCGATTTGATAATTCATTTCTAATTTCAAATTGGATGGATGGACTGACCATCCATTTTATTAAATGGCACATTAATACGGTCACGGAACTACACTGCACAATGAGCAATGAAAATTTTAACAAAGGTTTCGTGCTTTATCTTATGAAAACAAAGTATCAGAATCTAATTAAATGTTTCACTTCTTAGAAAAATCGAAAATACAAATATTTGTGAATGAAAAGAAAATATCTTTAAAAAAATTAAATTTAAATTTAAATAAAAAAATAAGAATTACAAAATATTGCAGAAATTGCATAAAATAGCGAATAAACTTATTCGGCACAAGCTCACTAAATGTGTAAATAATGTATCAAAGTAGTACTATTTGTCAGCCACTTTTGAGAAACTAAACGATCTCAACTTGCCTTTTTAAAGAAAAAATAGCAATATATTTACTTCGAATGATAGAACTGAAGGTTTTATTAAAAAATGAACTTTCGGACGAATAGGGTGGAAAATAATTCATTCAAAAGTTTTTGAACCATCAACAGTTTTATAACTTAATTAATTTAAATTGCAGTAGATTACATGAAGATACTAGAAACACGGTTTTGCAAATACTTTATACTGAATTTAATTTGTTTAGCTATCGAGAGACTTAACAGTTTGAGTTTCCGCAGAAAATCTTGACTGAATTCTGGGTGAGAACTAGAAGTGAATTTCCATAATTTCTGTAACGGCATTAAATGTTTTCTTACCATGCGGTACCACATACTTATGTGAAATGACTTAATGCTTATTAAATTCAAGCACCGTTCAGCGCTAAAATACGTTGAACATACATGCTTTACATCCAGCAATACCAAGAATTGCATCAAGATTTAGATTGTTATACAGCAAAAAATAAGTGCATCCTTTTCATAAAAATGTGATTTTCTTTCATCAATTTTTGTATATTGAAACAAATCCTAAAACTACTTATTTTCACATGTATATTGTTTACCAAATAATTAAATCGTTTATGGGAAAATATTTATTTTTATATCTTTATTTTATATGTAATATCTACTGTCGAAAAAAGTCTCGGTGATAAGAAGGGATTCTGGGTGAAAACGTTTAATAAGCGCTGGTCTGTAGTATCATATTCACTGGCATGACAAAGACTACCAGCTACATCTGATTGAACTGCAGTATCCCCAAATGCTATCCGAAGTCTCTTCCACTGTATAATTCGCCATATAGCATTGGTCCATGCTGCCCACGTTTGGTATTGATTATAAGACGTTCCGTTTGTCAAACATGCCTGAAAGTTTTATATTTTTATTATAATGAATATGTAAATTAAACTTAATTGTGTTGCAATTTTAATGACTTTTAGTGTATTCATATCTGATTAGAACTTGATAAACAATTCTTTAAAAGTAATGTAGAGTGTTAACCGGAAGAAATGTATTCAGACTTGTCTCAACTTCTTTGAGATCCAGCACTACAGGAAAAGGAAATCTGATTCCATCGACATCTGATTCAATTTGAAATTACACCCTTAAGGATTTTATTTACTCTGAGAGTGCTTATGTCTGAGACATAATTTTTTCTACTGTGCAGATTAAGAAAGCGATATTTAAAGATTTAAAGTAGCATTGTCAAATGTTCTCAGGATTGCTGTATCAAAATGTGGATTAAAAAATTACTTTGGAGAATGCAAAGTATATAATGTTTTTAGACCAATTCGGTTTTTTTTCGAATGATCATTTTACAATATGCAATGTTTTGGTGTTTTTGTAGTTCATTTGAAATAATATTTTATTCTTTTTTCCAAGTGTTTCGAAGGTGTGTAGGTAAAATTCTGCTACATCTGAGATTCACTTTTTTTCAGTTTTATATGAGTTTTTATGTAATACAAATTTGTTTCTTTTTTCGGTTTTTGATCACAAAAATTTACCTGGAGAACGAAACATATTTTCCAAGCATATTAATCAAATTTATGAAGCTTTAATTCATTTTACCCTGATGAGTTCTGAATTAAAGTTTCAATAAAGGGAGATTAATTTTTATATTTTTATTATCTTGTATACATTTTCCCTTTTTTCATTTTTAGTTTTCGAGTTTGTTCTTCTATGACCATTTTTATTTTGAAAAAATGTTTTGATTTTATGTTTAACCCCTTTACAAGGATGCAGTTATTAATACTGTTGAGGAATCGCCTTGCTTTGACTCCAATTTACTTTTAACTTTAGATGCTTTATGTTTATATATATATAAATTTCGAATAAGATTATTGGAACTTTATTACTCATGAATTTCAATTTTGGTCTTTATGAAAGCCTAGCTGTAAAATTCTTACTTTATATCTTTGCGGATAATGTTTCAGCGGCTTAATGCGCGGAAAAAATCTAGGCATGATTGTGTTTTGTTTAAAAAAAGTTTGTAATTTTATATATATATGTATATATGATCTGTAAATTTTTTTAAGCTTCTCTTTGCTCATATCAATTTTCTGTTAAGGTAACATATTTGAAGGTTTCATTAAATTTAAATGTACTTAATTTGATAATTCCTTACCTGGAAAAGAAATGTTAAACCTTCGTACAATGGGAAAAATTTTTTTAATTTAGTTCCGACATTTCCTTTTTGATATATATATATATATATAGGAGCTGTGTAATGCTACTACACAGCTCCTAAACTAAGTGATTGGACGATAATTTGTCACCACTGGGATTTGGTCGACTGGATCAAATGTTTCTTCCTAGTCGCTTCTTAATTGGGGGAGAGAATACAAAGAATTTTCCCAGTCCTCCAAGCTTGTTGTCGTGTGGCATTTCCAGCTAACAGTTGAAGATCCGCTGTTCGAATATCGGCCAGAGCATATCTGGTTTTTCATATTTTCTGTTCTAAAAAACGTAATACGCTTTCCACAGTAATGTCTGTATTTTAATATAAATTTTTATGAAATAATGATAAAATTGTTATGAAAAACTTATAAATTTGGCCTTCCGCTGGTTAGATTTATGATTTGCTGCTTTTAGGTCAATTCTGACTGGCCATCACTAATTTAGATTATCACAGAAATCTTTATTTCTATCAGCAACCTATAAAACCAATTAAAATATGATACAGTAAGAATTTACTACTTATAGTTCACATGTACTATGTAGCATCAACCAAACAGTCTGGTTCATTGACAGTCGTACAGCATTTTAAGTCGTTTCACATCTGATGCTGCCATCCCGGGTTTGTTGTAGGCTTCTGGCAAGTGCCTGCCATCCTTGGCTTCCATACTCTTGCCAATTCCGTCGATGCTAAAGGACTTCTCACCGTACAGCATAATAGATTCGTAATCGAAAGGCGTCAGGAGACGATTCTCATGGGGCTGTAACTTTTTGAAAGCATAATGCCACTCTGCAAATGGTAAATAAATCAATAATATATGGTGGGTCAAAAGACTCATCTTGTTATAAATGTTTATCTCAAAAGTGGCGCATGTTTACATGCGATGTATCAAATTCAACTATCCAAGTTTCTTATCACCATACTAGAAAGCCACAACGTCTGTTTTGTCATGCGACGTATATCCAGTCAACTGTTTAGATTAGATTAGGTTATTTGATTATGGCAAAGTATTCATTGGCTATTTGGGGGGGGGATATATTCAGAGCAGAAATTGCTGAATAGTCAAATTGTTCGATTTAAGATTCTGAGATATATGTTTCAGAGAATTCGTGAAATCCTCAAACAAAAATGCTTTATGAAAACATTTTTCGGTTTGCATTTGAACTCTATTTCTCACTTTGAAAATTGGTTAACGCTTTTAAATTATTTACAGAATTTTATACAGATTCTCTTGAAACGTACTACAGAATGAAAAAACAATGGATAGAAAATTACCTTTTGCAAGAAAAAAGTATTTTATTTAAGGAAAATTATCTGATTACAGATTATTCATTGATATATTGTATTTAAAAAAATCTGTAGCCACTGAAAAATTAAATAGTTATTCAAACATGAAACTTAAATTGAACAGAAATGGGCTGAGATATTTCCTTTTCAGATAAATCATATTTGTTTCGAATCTGTAGCATTAATAACTGAAGTGTGCTAATTGAGAACAATTTTTCTCATGAGACTACCTCTACAAAAACTTGGATTGCATAAAAGACCCAATATCTGGAATCATGAGTGACGGTCACAGAGAGTTCTTTTACTGCGAAATTATTGCATGACTAATAATAAAAAAAAGGACTGAAAAGTATTTTCTTCCTGTAATTAAAAAAAGTTTTTTATGTATGAAAAATAGTTAAACCACCAATTTTTGAATGCAATTCTTTAAATAGCTGTGCTAAGTTTTGCTTTAAAATATTGAATAAATTTAATTTAACATATTTACCCCGCCCATCCAGCTGCCCTTTCATGAGGCATTGGACGGGTTATAGGTGTTTCCCAGTTTTAGCATTTATAAATAATTTATAAGGTAGATAAATTTGAAACTACATAGTGAAATTAATTAAAAAAGTGTATCATTACTTATAGCTCTTAAAATATAAACACAATAACTCTCTCTAAGTCGGTGATCTTTTGTGAAAATGGTCACCTCGAAGAAATCTTCTCGAAGGCCTAGTTTATGAGAATGTTAAAATAACATGTTAATGGCTATTAAACTGGTACTGGAAGTACCGATAGAGTACTTAACTCGGTACTAAAAATATTTTACTTAGTTGGGTCAATATTATGCCAGTTAATGATCAGGTAATCATCTCTGTCAGACCTATTTTGTTCATGCCAAAAACCAAGGGAGTGAAGAATCTCATGCACCACAATTCCAAAATTCTCGCATCCCTGACCTAACGACAGTTTCTGTTCACCATTGCCTAACCTGCCCACGAAAGACCAGCATCTGCAGAGAAGAACATTAGAGATAGCATTTTTTATTTTGAATTATGCAGCATAAATAAGTAGAGGCAATTTTGCAAAACTAGCAGATGCCGCTACTGAAAATTGATGATTGTTCATGTCGTTATAGTCTAATTATTATGAATTTTCTTTTGGCCTGGAATTACCAATTTTAAGGTTAGTGATCTTCCAGAGTATTGGAGTATGTTATTAAAATAAAAATAAAGTAATAATATAAATAATCTCTTAAATATGATGACATTCCTTTATGACGTGGACGAATGCAGTGATTGCAAAAGGAGAATAGTTTGTTACTTGACTTGCAACAAACTTGATAATAGTTGAGTTGCAATGCATATCATTATTTGAAATGACGATTGCGATGGAATGCGTCTTTCCGTAATTTTGATAGTTGTTTTTTTCCGTACTGAAAGATGGTGTTTTGACTAAACTTTACTGCTCAGAACTCAGAATAAATTCGGCTTTTTCTGATGGTTTAATTTTCGATGTATTTTTATTCCTTGTTATGGGAAAGAATAAAGAATTGTGCTATAATCTCTGGCAAATTTTACAAGTTTCTATTCTTACTTTACACTGCGAAATTAAATGTTTGTTAACCAAGCATCTATAACAACGTCCCTCTTTTTTTTTAGTTTGTATCGCTTTTGTTCATTAGTGAATATTTCAGACCTTAATCTAGAATAAGAATTTACAAAACTTGCACGTATTCTTCACTACGGTGTTTAATGCAGCTGATGTTGGAATATTGGATTTAAAACCAGCCTGCGATTGAGAGTGGTTCTTTTCTTTCGAAGGTTACCGTCTCTTTAAAGAAAGCCTAGAAACAGTCTTGCAGCTTCCCTACATTGTTTCAAGTTTCATAAAATTCATCAGCTGATTTATATCACTAGAAATTTTAGAATCTTTCTTGCGATAAAATTCTATTACTAATTCTATTCTATTCTTGCGATTCTATTCTATTACTATAAATCCTGAGGTAATTGTTTAAAATTGGTATTAGCAAATTAGGGTAACTTTCAGATTCAACTCCCATATAATTTTAATTTCTTTTACTAACTTTATTTTCTTCATACACTTTTCTAAGTGCGAGAATATTTGAAGAAAATTTAACTAGTTCAGTTTCTAATAGTTTATTCATGAAACTAATCAAGTGTTCTAGTTTACCGTATCGCTTCTTTAACAAATTCAAACAGGATTTATAATTTTCTTCCGTAGGCGCGAATTTCAAAATAATCTTGTAAGCATAGCCCCAAAGAAAAGATTTTAGATATATAAACTTGTTAACATTTTTTAATGACTCATTAGAGTTAATAGCGCTTGAGAAACTATTAAAGAATTCTTGAAATAAACTAGAATCGCCATTAAAAGTGGAAATGCGTAATTTAGGCAAATTGATAGAAGGCGATGTATTGCGAATATTCGAATTACAGACGTTCACATTTTGAGAAGATTTAAAATGTTCAGTTTCACACCCTTTTAATTTCGATTTTGAATTTAACATAATTTATAGATTCATTATATTCGAGTGAACTTTGAATTTCCGTTTCGCAAACTGTACTGATATGAATTAAGTCTTCAATTTTCAAGTTTAAATTAGAAGTTCATACTGTTTTTTCTTCTTCTAAACAAGAATTCTGATAATTCTCCTGAACACTTTCAACTTTATTAATATCAAGACTACCAAAATAAGAGTCAATTCTATTAACCAATTTCGTATAAGCGCTTCTAATGATTTTAATCTTGGATTTCAACTTGTCAAGAGTTTCCATTTTATACTCGCAACAAAATTTAAAGTGATAATAATTCAAGTGAGAAACAAATTATTAAATTACAAAGTTACAGTACCTGCACTCAAAATGTTCAAAAATTATCCTGGAGCAATCGGAAAGAAATAATAGTAGGCTCGCGGGTTTCGTAGCACCACGAAAAGAAATAATATAATATGACTAGAGAAATAAAGAAGATTCTCGCAGGAAGAATATGTTGTCCAATTTTTCTTATTTTTATTCACATCATATCTTATACAAAAACATATTAGACTGAAATAACTCAAATGTAATTAATCCGAGAAAAAGAAAATAATAAACTAACCTAGTAAGAAAAAATATCCTAACCTAGTAAGCAAACTTATCTATAACATTAGAATTCTAAAGAATTGCTTTATAAATATTTATCGCAAAGCCTGCCGGGAAAAAGAATTTAGACGACTACAAACGCATGGTCGTTTGGTCGCATGATCATTTTATTTTTAACAAAGTTGATTAAGATGAGAATAGGGAACTTAGATGTCTGGCTGAAAGAAAATACTAGTGCTTGCCGACCCGCATTAGATCTAAGTATAATAAACACTTCTCATGCCTCTAAAATGCCAAATGTTATAGTTTTCCCTAAATTAATTAAAATGTTTGCAAAAGATATGCGTTCACTGGAGCTGGATAAAATCATTTAATACTCGGCTTGTCTATTAATGAATTAAAAAATTAAAGCACATTTTTGAATGTTATGCTAAACTTATTGAATATAGTGCTAAAAAGTTAAAAACATATCTATTGATTGCATTATGTTGAATTATTTGGCTATGGATAAGGACATTGGAGAAATGTAGTACATCTCTATGGTTTTATGGTTGTTTACACTAACAATCACATCGTGGAGCACTCTGGATCCAAAGAATGTTTGAAGTGAGCTTACATTAATTAATGCACTTTATGTATGCCTTATTCTCTCCTCTGAGGATTAAGAAACGCTCGTAAAAAACTCTGAATAATCTGCATTTAACTGACAGTATAGCTGACATGGTGTTCAAGTTCTCGATCCAGAATTATCCATTCTTATTAATGTTACTTTTTTGTAATAATCTACATAAATGCGTATTTGTTGGACAACATTATCATCTTAAAGCATTTAATTTACCGTGCCGTATCTTGTAACAGACAAAAAAGATCAAAATTAAAATTATTGTTTCGATTAAATGCTTTACTTTAAAATCGCCATTTTACAGTTCAAATGACTTAAATCGAATGATTGGGAGTGGGGACAATCTGTAACGTAAGAATGAAATTAGGGTTCTTTTTACCCATTAGATTTCACCATTCGGATATAATCCTTTTCATCTGTCTTGTGCTTGAATCGGATGCAAGTCTTCTCTTCGATGTGACGTATTGATCTCATCAAAAGATTCCAGATAGGATCTACGTTACAAAATATGCAAAATTAGAGAAGCCGTATATTTCCATATATAATCCGAGGAATTTCAGTGAACTTTTGCAACTGAAATTTGAAGGTCGGCTTATGTAAGAGCTCAAAATGATTTATAAATAATTCAATGAGGAAAATAATTTATATTTTAAATGATTAGAAAATATTAAAGTCATTTCATTTTATGCTAATTATTTATTTAGGGTAAAACAGAATGTGCTACATTAGCTATGGAGAAATGTCTTGAGATGAGACGCACACAGACACCGGCGAAAAACGTTTTTTGCAGATTTTAACGTTAAGAAGCATACTCGTATTTTCATTACATTCCTTACTAGTTTTTACAAGCAGTTTTATACATAATGGCATCATTTGAAGCTGTATATTATGTTTTTTTAATTTTATATATTAAGAAAACTTTTCAGTATCGGTGTCTCACTGTGAAATTTTGAAGTCCTTGGGTTTTTAATATCAGTAAATAACTTGGAATTTTCCAGCAATTCTCGATAGCCTTTGGTTGACGCAAGCCTGTGTGAATGTCATTGCATCCTGTTTCGTCATTAGCATCATTATTATATGCTTCACAGATAATAGCATCTTCCATTTCCTTCATAGCATTGTTTAGCAAAAGCGATAACTTTTAGTTTGAAATTAGCGGAATACGCAATCCTTTTCCGTCGACAGTTTTCGTTGTAGAAGTGATGATGAATAGTGTTTTATTCGAAAAAGTAAAGAGTGGTATTGCGGGAAGGGGTAGAATCTTATCACTGCTGAGAAAGATCACCGCAACTGAGAACTCAGGTAAAATTCGGTATTCTGTTCTCCGAATGATATTCATCCTTCATATCTTCAAGTTGGGAGAATTGAGAAAAAGTAACTTTTGGCACAGCCGACAATATCCTTTCATTCTGCAATGATCTCATTCCTGGCTAGTTGAAACTAAGGCATTTATCTTCAGCTCGTTTAATAAGTCTGCCTGCAATTATTCACTTATTTGGAGATATATAGGACTGTATTTATAAGGTAATTTTAAATTCAACTTATATATGGATTGCAATGTTTGAAAAATTTTTAGCGTCAAATTTTATTTCTCGGCTAATTCACCGATCGAACTGTATTCCAAAATGCAAGGCAAATGGATATGAGTTACCTTTCAGTTTTTTTATACAAGACCGGATATCTCGTGACACGTTTTGATATTACAATAGGGGAGTATTCTCAGTTTTTAAATGATGAGGATTGTTAAAATTGTAATGGATTTTGTAACTCTTCAGAGGGAGCTTGACTTATTGTCCAACTTCAGCTTTTATTTGTACTAGAAGCATTGCTTCGTTACAGCAAGCAAAATAACACAGCTAGTATGCAAAAAGAAATTAAAACCTCTTAAGCCATTATTACTGTTCTTGCACAGTTTGATACTTGAGATATTTTGACAGGTTGTCAATATAGATTCTAGAAAACATATGGTTAGGAACTTCTCATGATATAACGGCAGAATATTGATGCACGGCATGAAATCTGTGGAATATATCAATAAATATGGCAGCTGATCTATTGGATAAGACTAATTCAAATTATTTTGCAAGTTAGTAGCGTATGGTATAAAATTTCAATTTTGGAATCATTGATTGTAACTCCTTATCTATGATTATTAGAAGCACGATTAAGCTATGGTTATTATATGCGCAGTAAATGATATATTTTCTTACGCTTCTTTACTATCTGAATTTTATTTCGCTTATATCGATTTCTTAAACTGACGGACTTTTGATCAAGTATAAAAGCATAAGGCATACATCTATCTATCTCGGTTATAAGTCATTGATATCAGGAACGAAAATAATGATTTTTGCTTGGTTCCATTTTCATTTCTAATTGGGAATCATCAGAGAATGAGGTTAACATCTCCTATATTCCCTTTTATTGCCGATCTTTTAAAAAGACTTCTTAGACCAACGGATTTTAACAGCGTCAAGTCTTTATAGACAAGACTTTAACAAATGTTCGCGCTTTACGCTGGATTGGAACTTTTACATTAATTGGAAAACACTGTTCGAAATAAATTTATGTGTACTGGAAGTTATGTTTTTTAGATTACATTAATATATGCAAAAAACATGTCAACAAACTATGTTTTTTATACATGCTGGTGGTGTTCTACAAAAGGCGTCACACAATGTAATTATCTTTGTTCACGCTATTTTGATAATATTAACCGAATGAAAAGATTAAACTATGAAAACGGTAATCAAACTAGCAATGGAACTTAACTAATTTAATATAAATCTAGTTAGAAACATATAAATCAATTCGCAGCATTTTAATTAGAAGTGTTATATCACAACATTTTACTTAAGAAGAAACTCATTACAAATAGAATATCCTCAAGCATTACGGAAAAAGTCATTATTAACTGTTCTTAATGTTTCTACAAATTATTTGACTGATTCTGTACCCCTGAACTTAGCATTTGGAGGGCATATATCATCTCAGCATTTGTAGGAAATTCACCGGTTTTATTATAACAATTTTCATAAAGTTTTATTACATAATGTCCTTGGATTTGTTTCAGAAAGGGACCGGTAAATTCCATCTTTGTTAAACTGATAGTACAGCGGATCTTCGTAAAACATGGAAAACAGGTCCCGGTTATTCATGATTGACTTAATAAATTTGGAAAAGAACGTACCAATGTCATATTTAAAATTAGGTAAAAAAAGCAACTTTAGTTTTTTTTTTTCCAGAAATTTTTTGACACAAGGGAAAAAAAAAATTCTGTAGAAATATTTTTTACTCTGTAGAAGATGCATTTGTGTCTCAAGCGGCTTCGAAATCGATACTGTTATTAAAAATTTACAGTAATTAAGGCTGCAGTACAATTAATAAAGGCTGCTTTTTGCTTAGTTTTAAATGGTTGATCAATTAAACCTTCGGTGATATTTTGTGTCGTTTCACAGGTTTATAATTCATTCTGGTGTTAATTTGTGAATTTACGTTAGTTTAAAAAGTTCATTGTATAACATTTTGATCGTATTAATTGTTGATCATGTTAAGCGAAATACTTTCCATGTTTTCGTATAGAAACGGGCGGGACTTTGACAATTCAATAATAATACCCAAACGATAGCATTAACTGCGATCGTCATCGCATTAAGCAGGGTCTACGGCATAAGAAGTAACTTATTTCGCTACTTACGGAAAAAAAAAGAATTATTACTTACATAGGGCTTCATCCACCTCGTAAGGCACTACTCCGTTGGGCCATCGTTGGGAGTCTCTTGGAATGGCATTTCTGTCCTGTGTGGGAAATGAATGCTGAAGCTGATTATCATATTTTATTACTAAATTGCAACGCATTTATCTATGCTATTTGTTTGCTTTAAAATTTTACTGTAAAGATACACAGGGAGAGAAACTATGTTCTCAAAATGCATTTTGTGATTTTTTAATAACTGCTTGTAGTTTAGAACATTGATTTACAATTCAAGTATACTTTGAGTACTTGAACCTTTGGATTCTGATACATTTATGCCTAGAGAAGGCTTAATCTTAAGATATGGGGTGTATTCTGTATCTGCGTTTGGTTACTTTATTTATCACGCTTTATGAACAAAACGCATCAGGCAAAAGGAAATGTTTAGATTATTTACTGATTCAAAATATTATTTGCCATAGAAAGGATAAATATTTATGACGGAACTTTGGAGAGAAACTGTTGAATATTTACGTTTCACACTGAGCAAACTTCTTCAGGCCTTTCTATTGCTGCGAATCGAACACTGAATGAGCTACCGGTGTATTACTGCACTTCATTAGAGTCAGAATACCATAAAATCACTTGTTGTCTTTTTAATGTTCTTTAAGTAATTATATAATCGGCAAGAAAGATGGATTATGCAGATCTGAAATACTCTCAGCTTTCGACATCTTCTTGTGATGAATCTGTGAGCTATATTTTCCCTTTATAAATTGATACAGTATAAACCATAGAATATATAGACTAAATTGAATTTTGTCCAGCGCATTTACTTGTGATGATTTTGCTGAATGTTATCTCAGAGTCTCCTTTATAGAATATTAGTAATGAGTTTAGATGCAACCAGAGATCATACGCGCAATTGGAGGATTTTCAGACGAGCCGATTGGTCGAGCTGTACAAAGCTATTTGGCATATCGAGCAAGAAGGCCAATTTGAGTCTTACGTACAAAAGCGCTGGCACCAGCGAATTTTTCAAGATACGCATCAACGAAATAGACTTCAGTAAACGAAGGTGTATAAATGAGAGGCAAGATTCTGACTGTGCGATAAGCACAAACTGAACCAGCATCACTGTGAATAACATAATGTGCTTTTCTTCCATAACATCTAAAATCCTTCCATCATTTGACGGCGCTTGTCTGAACCAGGTTATGTTTATGTTATACTTTAACATGTTAACCGAATAAAATTTTGGGAAACTCGTTTCACACTGGGGACGTTTTTTGCAGCGACACGTAATGTCATCATACTTCAAGTAATAAAAGGATATTGTTTTTAACTTATTGACTTTTTTATTGCCATAAAAATGTTTATGATGTTTAACATATAATTGAAGTGTTTTCAATATTCGAAGAATAAATTTGCCGTGTTATACTTCTTGAAGCCTTCTGGAATACATTTAAGCAAATAACTTTTAGCCATATTTTGAAGAAAGTAACAATTACTGAAATCACTAGTATATGAAATACTGAAATGCACACTAACATGAAGCCAAATCTGCAACTTCAATACACAGTGTATAAACGGACAAGCGCATGCACCAAGGGTTGTTCGCGAATAGCGCTCAAGTACGAGATTGAAAAAACGTGATTGTGCTTGTACGTGACCACCCAACAATATGACGCCATATAACCGCACTAAGGAACTACATGAAACGTAATGCTCTCAATATAATACTGTTAATTTCAATGACCAAAAGTGTAGTCATTCTCATTTTTATAGTCTTCCGGACATGACGAAAAATGTCATACCCAGTTAACAGCTTAAGATATCTAGTTTTATCATCACAGAATCGACGACATCATTCGTTAAGATGCCCTGTTCAAGCATCATGTTTGGCCGCTAAGTGACATTGCATTGTCTGCAGTGAAGAATCCTACTTCATCCTTGAAACATCCATGCATGAAGGAGATCAGGCAAGCACTCCCAAATAAGCCTTATTGTGCAGAGGCACACACAATCTTTTATAATAATAGGCTGTAGGGTTTTACTTATTTAACTCTAAAGTTCTGACCTAGAACCCCACGAACACTAACAAGCGAATAATCTCTTAAGTGTGTGAACAAAGCACGTAAGACTTAAGGAGGGTTCACAACCCTTTATTTTTCAGAATATTTACAATCAGTTCCTACGTGGAACTTTACACAAAGCCTCCACTCGGGCTTGAACTTAAATAATAATAAATTAAACTAAACTAAACTAGCTTAACTAAGCTATTTGAAAAGGTATAGCCGAGGCTATCAGAAATCGAACTAGTTGGCCCCTAAGTATTGATTAAATCGGCGAAGCCAAGCAAGAGCCTAAGGTATGGCCGAGCTAATAACTAAGACAGAAATTAGCCAAAGGCAAATGCGCGCTAGTCAGGGAATCAGACTCTCTCTCTAGAAGTCGGTGAAGTATCGACTTAAATAGTACTCTTTCTCATTTGCATTTACTGCGTTTCTGAAATTACATTCTGGCAGGAAATTGTAAGCTATTGAAGATAGGAAAGATACAAAACTTAAAATAACTGTTAATGAACTTAGGATAAACTATACAAGGCTAAGGTCGTCCCTTAGTGGTCATGTGCACAACTTTCAGCAATGTGTTGAACATATACTGCGATTAACTGCGTTACCTTTAATGGCACATGGATGTATCAAGAGTCTCGAAACATTTTACTATAAGATTATGCTGCGCCCCACGCAGCTTGAATATTTCTGGAGTGCTTCCGAGCTTTCTTTCTTTTTGCCATAGACAGAACAGTTTGCCCATTGGGTTAGGCGCTGTTCAGCCCGTTGGATTCCTTCGATGGAATTAAAAAATAGTTTAGTACTGTGCACTTCGGGAATTAATAATTGTTTAGAGCTTAGGGCTGTGTCCTTCGGAAACTGACTACGTTAAATGAGAAATACTGATAGAAGGACCAGAACATAGAAAAAAAGTGCATGGTAGGGACTGATGAGACCAAGGGAAAAAGGCTGACGACCACTTATCTTGAGCATTGCAAGGTTGCGGTTGCTTGCAAGGAAGTACTGTTATTGTTAAGTAAAATGTGTTTATAGTTGTAATACTTACTGTCAGTTATACAATTAAATTAAATACATGTTAAATATACATAAATAAATAATAAATACATATAAATGCATATTAGATGCATATTAAATACATATAAAGAAATATTAAAAACATAAAAATATTATGTTGTAGGTGTTATATTACCAAGAGCTTTGAAAATTGGTAACCTGTTACGTACTTCTGCTAATTCAATATATATTTTAATTACTTTTTACTATTAAGGTGAAAGGTAAATAAAATATATACTATTGCTATATTATCTGAACTTTTCTTTGGCAAGGAAGGACTTCAGATATTTCACCATTCAAGCACGTATTGACATATTGAGTAACCAAGTGCAAGCACCCAAGAATGTTGAAGATATGGAAAATCAGTTGAGAAACACCTGGCAAAATTGATCTTAGAATGGTATTATAAATCTGCAGCTTTCGTATACAGCAATAAGTATCACAGCCATTCAAAATTTCATAAATTACTAATCATAATATTGAAGATGCAACTTCTGGCTATTAATTCTCGAAGACTTTGAAATCATAATCATTTCAAGTGATTTACACATGTTTAGTTTAGATATTTTTAATGCCTGGTAATTTACAGATGTTTAATTCGTCAATAATATGCACTTCCTTCGTAGGTTTTTTTTTGAAAAGGAATGTATAAAGCTATGAAAAACATACATTCATATTTAAAGGAACAAATATTGTATACGAAAATACAACTTCTCTCTTTGAATTCAACTTTTCAATTGGAATGTTTTAATAGTACAGAATACTCCAAGTCACTTACCGTATTAGGATCAATGCCCATTATATCACCTTCGAAGAGACTTTCGTTCACCATGGGATTTTTCATCACTTAAGGAGAGATGAAAAATTAAGGAATGTTAAAGTGTTAAATAATTCCAAAATATTACATTTGTAAAATTTAAGGAATTTGTTTCGTACTAGGAAGAAATGAAATAATATTGGAAAAAGTAATATGGATAATAAAACCTTTACTTTGAAATTTAGATTTCATAGCACTTAGTTTCCTTGCTTTTGAAGACGAGAAATTTGAGAAAAAATTATCAGAAACCATGTATTTGCGATAAATCATAATATATTATTATTGTTTTCTTATTTTTTGACTGAAATTAATTATTTTAAAATGAGATCCAGTCAAAAAGTAATTTATTAAATGAAGTAGAGTCAAACATTTTGAATGTATTTTTTAAATAACTGTTTGAAATTGGGAGCATTAACAGACGGAAATTAAATGACCGATGTCTAGTTTAATAAAAGCGCCTAATTTTGCTTAATTGCATAAGTACTCTGAATCTAATGAATATGCCAGATCTTATTAACTTTTCGGTGGTTGTGATATTAAGCAGTTCTTGCTTCCCAAAACACGCGATATCTGTCAGTCGTAAATTTGTAATGGGAGCTGTGTTCTTTTGCACCCTCTGCTGTGTGTAATTGGAAAGTCAGCTGAGCTGGTTGATGACCATCCAAAGGACCATCCAGAGTACAGAAGCAGTTTAACCATACTTTCGAACAAAACAAAATTCACATTCTCTCGAAATAAGAAATATAATCAATGGACGAATCATAATATTTATACGTATTACGGTCGATTATAAATTTTTACGTTATAATAAAAGAAGGTTCTATAGAAGAGTATAAATTGTTTTAGCTTTTTTGTCATACGTAGGAGGCATAATTTTTCAGTAAATACAGTTTTGATATACGTAAATACATATCAATTTTTAAAGTTACACGAAATCCCGGGCCTTAATTTAAAGCACTTATCGGAATCGCATGATAAGCTTATGAATTTCGTCTTTATAGAAATCTACCGCCTGATTTGACTACTATTTTTGTTCAGAGCAGGAGCCCAACTTTCTATGATTTTAGAGTTCTCTTACAATTTCGTACAGAACAATTCTTAACATTTGAGGAATTTCTTTAGAAAATGGCGAAATCATAAATGATATCCATTTTCTCAAAATTTTTCTCGACTTTCTGCACCACGTCGTGGAAGATCGGCCACTTCCTCCTTCATCACCACGCTTTAGTTTAGACGGAGATTTAAAATTATGAACGTAAGAATGCGCTTCTAAACTGCATGCTTGTAAAGTATTTTTTTATCAGAACCGTTCTTTTGCCACCTTTTCTTAAATATACGTTAGTATGTAAATTTTAGTTCGCATTTGCTATTTTTTAAGGCAATTTTGATATTACCATTGAATTATTTCCAAATACGTCTTTATGGTGGATCAGGTTTTAACGGACTGTTAGCAGTATTTTGTGGCGATGGTGCTGGCTGATGTAACAGCGAAGTTGCTATTTGTGGCACAGCCGTTACAGTGGCGAACGCCTTGAGCCCTTGTAGAAGCCCTGTCTATTGATTAGATACCGAATATTACACTCCTTATTTAAAAATGTAACTATGCATCTGGAACCAGTATATATCGGTTTCTTCATGAATATAAATGCCGATTGGTCGCCACATACTAGTTGCTTTGTCAGTAAGAATGTTGACGATAAATGTATAAATTGTCAGAAAAGTTTCCTTTTCGAGTAATAAAAATTAAATCAAAAATTTTGCATCGAAAATTTGTGGCAGACTTGGATAAAATCACTGATCATTGATAATTGGACATTAGTTCGAATCCTAGTAAACAGGCTGACTGCATGGACTCTTCACGACTTTCCCGTATATAATATACACAGTTCAGTGCCTTTAAAAGACCCTTTACGAAGCTATGCCATCCCTTAAGCGGTAAACTGTCACGTGTTTCTGCCGTTTTAAACTAAACAGACAACAAATAGACTCATCGAAATTTTAAACTGCTCTTTTTTTCTTACGAAATGGGTACCGCACAGCCCACGGCTAACATTGGAGAGCTCAACGTTACAAGTTGAAAGTATCATCATGCTGATTTGGATTAAAAAAGAAAAGTAAAATGTTAAAACTTTTAAGAACATGAAAAATGTGTGAAACATACCCGGTATTGCCCATGTTACGGCCACCAGAAGTGAAAAAATGAAAGTCCTCATGTTGCTGCTGAGATTACGGAACATCTGCATTTTTAACAATTCTTTCTGATTTTATAGCACTTTATCTCAATATGGAAATGGGAATGAAAACAGCTGTTACTTCTTCCAGATGATGATTTAATAAAATCTTCAAGGTAACGAGATAACAGATGATTTAAAACAAACTTTACTGAGTTTTACGTAGGGTTACATTTCTGATAATATAAAGAAAGTCAACAAAGACACAAAAAAAATCTTGAAATTAGCTTCATTTGTAATTCTAGTAAAATAGTTTTCGAAATTTGGTGCAGAAATCTAGTAAGAGTGTCTAAAAAGGGAGTCACTGCAGTGTATCAAAGCTTTCTGGAACAGAATCCTTTATACTGAGATTAACCAGAGCCCATTCGAATGCTCGAATCATCAAAGTAATTGTGCAGCTCTTTGTTTAAAGGACAAATGCGCAGGCAGAAAAAGGTGGCATCAGTGCTGCAAAGTGTAGGTTAGGCCGTTTGTATCATAAAACTTTTGTTTCATTGCTGGTTAAAGGAGAAATTAGTTCGCTCATTTTATTATATATATATTTCATAATTTCCTTTTTCCGAAATTTTGATAAAAAGAATCATGGAACTTATGCAGACAGCTTGCGTGCTTTGACTAAATTAAAATTAGTCCAACTGGAACAAATTACCTTCGCAAGTCAGCGAACATCGATCGCCGAAAGGGGGCAAAATGAAATTAAATTTTGAAAATGATTGTACAAAGTTAGAAACATTGAAAACTACAATAATTTAATTAGTATTGCGTTAATCAGAATGTTATAGGTTTGGATAACAGAAGATCGATCGTACTCATGGAAACGATTTTGATAATTAATTTTTATGGGTACAGTTTTTATTTATTATTATTTAAAAGGGGGGTGTCTTGAGGCGATTTGTTTCTATCTGCTAGCCTTGATTTGACTGTAGGTTGAATTCTTTATGAAAGTACACTTTTTTTAGCATCGTTATATCAATATTTTCACACATTCCTCTTGGGCCATTTTCCAAAGTCCACTCAATGGCTCCTCGATGCCTTTTTCCTAAGGATCATTTTAATAAACCGAAAGCGAAGCTCATAGAAGAAGCCTTATGAAATTTTATAGGTATTTCATTAAATGGAATGAATTTTATTCCTTTTCTGATTCTTTATTTGCTAAATAAGCAGTAGTTCACCTTTAACTAGAGGCTTTATCCATATGAAGCTCAAATTTATTGATGTGCTTTACATATAAGGCTGAACTACATTTTTTTTTTTTTTTGAAAATCGGTTGTAAAATATTCTGCTGATAGTACAATGATTAATTTTTGTTTTATGTGGATAAAATTAATTATTCTTTTTAATTTAGTTTACCGTTGTAACAAAATCCTGAACTATCAGGAATCATGTTGAAAACTTCTCTGTACATTTGATGTAGCCATTTCGTACAGTCAGTTTCGTCAGTTGAGCGATAAAACCTTACCTTTTTTCATTACAGTTGTAAGGATCTTAAGTTTGATTAACGTTTATTTTATTTTAAAGCTTTACTATCATCTCTTATTTTCCACTTGCGGCCAGAATTAACGCGTGAATATGTTTATGCAAATTGTACTTGCTAACGCTTAAGTATTTAAGTTGTGGCTTTTTGCCAAGGGCATAGTAGAAGGTAGGTAGAAAGAGAAAGAGTGAGCTATCTTGCCACGAGACTTCACGCGAGCTTGTCTTCAGTTACCGTCTGCCTTTAAGGCCAGAGGTTTTAGTCCTCTTGAAAGCTAAAGACGTACTGTAGTTTTCCTCAGTTTGCGTACTACAGACGTAGTAATTTAAAAGGGCAGTCTTAGTGTTAGTCCTCTGTGCAAAATATTAAAAGTTTAGCTCTTATTTAAATTTTAGTTAGTTAGTAGTCTTATATTTTTACGTTCAGACCACAAGTGGTTGGTCTTTGTATCCCGGAGTGCGGGAGCGACTGTGAAAACGTGAAACAAAAATAAAGGGTAATTTTAACCCTTCTCATCTTGTCTTTGCTACTCCATAGGACATAGTTTGCAGTCAACTCACTGTCCAGTCAGGACACGTCATGTTTGCCAAACAGATAACAAGATATACGAGTTCTGATACAGGCACTTAAATGTACTGTATCAGAACACGAGTGTTACTACAAAGTTTTATTTTTAAATATCTTAGAACACAGTCCAGTCACATTAATGTGACCACCACGTACTTTCCATGTCAGAGTTAAATAACCAATCACAGAAGGCAGGTGGCATCACAGTGCAGTTGAGCGTATATAAAGAGTGTGAGGGCTTCGGAAAACATTTCAATCGTTGGCATAATGCAGAAACGAAGCGATTTATCCGACTTCCAAAAGGGCATGATCATTGGCTTTCGGGCCAAGGGTGAAAGCATTTCCGAAACGGCTGAGTTTGTGAACTGTTCGCGTGCCGCCGTGGTAAAAGTGTACCGTGCATGGCAAAATGGGACTGTCCAAAATCAGCGACGTGGCAAATGTGGTGCACCACGGGCCATAGATGACAGAGGCGAACGACGGTTGCGGAGATGCGTTCGGGCAGATAGACGGGCTACCGTTGAGCAACTGACCACCAAAATGAACCAAGGGGCTACCAAAAGTGTCTCCCAAAGTACTATTCAGCGAACATTGCTGCGTCTGGGCCTCCGAAGCAGACGCCTGGTTCGTGCACCTATGCTGACTGCTGTTCATCGACGGCGAAGGCTAGAATTTGCACGCCAGTACAGCAGCTGGACGTCCACTGAGTGGCGACAGGTTGCGTTTTCGGATGAATCGCGTTTTATGCTCCATCGGACAGATGGACGTTGGCGTATAAGGCGTGAAACCTCTGAAAGGAACCACCCTGCAACCATTGCCGGAACGGTCCAAGCTGGAGGCGGGAGCATTATGGTCTGGGGAATGTTTTCCTGGCATTCTCTAGGTTCACTGATCATTGTGGAAGGCACAATGGATCAATACAAGTACGCATCTGTCCTTGCGGACCATGTTCACCCCTACATGCGCATTGTTTTTCCTCAGGATGATGGCATCTTCCAGCAGGACAATGCGAGGTGCCATACAGCTGCCAGTGTACGTGCGTGGTTCGAAGAGCACCAGGATGAGTTTACCGTCCTCCCCTGGCCAGCAAACTCACCTGACTTAAACCCAATCGAGCATCTGTGGGACCATCTCGATCGAGTTGTTCGCGCCATGGATCCTCAACCGCGTAATCTAGCGCAGCTGGCAACGGCATTAGAGTCGGCATGGCTCAACATCCCAGAGAACACCTTCAGGGACCTATGTGACTCTCTTCCTGCACGTCTCGCAGCAGTCCGCTCTGTGAAAGGTGGTTATTCTGGCTTTTGACAGATGGTCACATTAATGTGACTGGACTGTGTATTTTACATATATTTTCCTATAATTTGTTTTCTTTCCGCTGTATTGTTGCGTGCGTACGGGTTCATAATAGACTGAATGTTGAAGTCCGATAAAAAGTTTATAAAATTTATTCTTATCACAAGAAATATAACAAGACCCTGAATTTTTCCTAAAAGATATTCGCACAATATCACAATATCACGTAATATAATCAGTAACTACATTTTAAACTACTAAAACGTTAAATAGAACGCAATCCAAAGCTCAGAGGAAGCTAGTCCGATCAACAAAATTCAAGCAGCTAAACTCACTTAAAACAGTTGAACTCAGACGTTTCTCTCCAGTTTTTATAGTTTTTTAAATCGGCCGCGCGAAACACTTCTAGCAATTTTTGAAAAGCATAAAGCGTAGAATTACGGTTACAGCTAGCATAGTAGTCAATTACATTTATTTAAATTAAATCTATAAAACCGAGATAATATTTTATTCAATATTAAAGGCACGTGTTCTTGTATTTTTACTTTACCGGCGTAGCTTTCTCTTAAAATTTTCAAGCGCTGCATTGCACGGAGAAATAAAACAATTTTAATTATAATTTTACTAAAAATGTCTAACTAAATACGAAATTCGTAGCAATATTTTGGTTAAAGCAGATTAACTTTAGGTTTAAACTTCTTTTTAACTTCATATCTTTTTTTAATATGATATTTATACGTTTTTCCCTTATAGTGCTATAAGATATATTTCGTTCCGATGCAATGGATATTTGTGTCAGTGGATTCTTTTTCAGAATCAGAGACTTCACTTCCTTGATCCACGTTTGATGCCGATAATTCGAATTTTACACCATATTATAATTTACTGATAACAATATTTTCCTTTGGAAAATGCATTTATGTAACCTTTGAGTTATCTATGAATTTTAGGAGACATTTCCAAAAATAAACATATTATTTTGCGACGTGTTTCTTATTTTATCTGATCAAAGCAAAAGAGTAGCAGACGATGATAACGTAAATTCCAAATCATTATCTCGAAACGCTAACGAGAAAATCGAAATAAAAAATCTTTTCCATGAAATGTGAACAATCTTCTGTAATAACCTCTTCTGAGGATTTCGCCCCATGATTTGATTAAAACTATCCATCTCAGCAATTTCTATTTTGATGTCAGATATACCCTTAGCGAAATGTTTTCAAGAATCTTGAATCATTACATTAAGCTAGTATGCGTTTATCCTCCATGCGACTTTGCAAATTTTGGCTGTGCATGAAGCATAAAATGTTTCATTTACCTTTCACGTCGCTTTGCTAATAGCAAGCTCTCCGAATATGTCATTTTCGACAAAGAATGTATATGATCTTTAATTTTATACTTAAAATTAAATCAAATAGTAAATGATTAACAGACTGAGAGATTATATAGCAATAAGCATACTTTACAGCGATTTTAATTGTTTATTATTTAACAATATTTCTAATTGAAAGAATTTAAAATAAATTTCACTAATGATATAGCCAGGTAATTATAAATATTTATTCCATAACTCTAGTTTTTAATCTTGCGTCTATTTCGGTGATGTATCATTTCTTTTTTTCTTCTTCAAAATATTAAAGTATGCCTTAAAATTTTTACATTTAAAAGATAGAATATTAATCTTCTCTACGTTTTAAGATTTTCGACTTCCGTGTTGCAACCAAAACTAATATTAATTCAAGCGATTAGTCTCATGTTTCTTACTTTAAATCTAAAGCCAGAAAAGCTTAATTAAAGTATGACAACGATATATCTAATGTCGCGATAATACGTTGTCTAAAGCCAAGCATTTAGTCCAGTTGACAATGCAAAGAAAATGCGAGTTCTCGAAGGAAACGCTTTCGCTTATTGTATTTAAGTTCTTCACATTAAACCCAAATGATTGTACTTTGAAAACCTGAAATAAGAATTGATTCTTAATTTAGAGACTTCAAATACTAGGTACCTTTTCTTTATTTATAAACACGAGGAAGCAATGTAATTTATGCAAAGCATTTAAAAGTCTGGAATGTTATTAAATGATAACTTTTAAATATGAAGGTTTTAAAATGTATTATATTTGAAATTTGGAGGTGATATAAATTTATTTTATTTTACGGTGGAGTTTAAAGACAACAAATTTGAATTTCAATAACGTAAATTTAGTTAAGAGATTTGAACATCAAATCTTGTTGGATTTTCTTTTTTGAATATCTGAAACTAGGTATTACTGTTTTCACCATTGTTTTTCTTTTTAATATTACTAGGTATTACTGTTTTTCTTTTTAATATCTGAAACTAGGTATTACTGTTTTCACTACTCGAAAAATTCGCATCCTGCGTTAAGCAAAATACCCCATTTTCTCATAAACGGAAGAAGTGTACCACTTAACTAATCCATGAGCTTGCCAACGATATTTGATATTCTTAATCTACCAAATTAAATATACAGACTAGTTGAAATTTGTGTTAATAAAGTCGCGATACTTTTCGATGGCTAAAGATTTTTTTTTTCTTTTTTGGTTTATTTATGTCCTAATTTACATTACTCTACGGTTCTGAATTCTCTTGCATTGTATTTTGATTTGCTTTCGGGAAAATTAAGTGTATAAGCAAATACTTACCAAAACATCCGTGATTTGGAAATCAAAGTTTCGTTTTCCGTTTTCGATAGTAAAATTAATTTCAGCTGTTAAATTAGAATCTGATGTAATTGTGATCTGGTAATTTTAGTAATTTAATTACTTATATATATTTTATTGAGTACAATAGCATTTAACAACAGCAGTTTGTAAATTTAAGATAATGATATTTGGAATTATTTTACTTTTTTACGTCGAGTGTAAAAAGTGTCTTTGGAATAATGTCCTTAGGTGACATACAAATGAAATATAAAAAGAGATAAAATTCAATATCAGATTCAGAATTTAGACGACATAATTTTAAAATACAAGAAACAAATGTTTAACTCTCTCGAAATCCTCGTTCTATAGTATAAAGTTTTTTTAACACGATTTTGGGTATTATAAATAAAGAAGCTGTAAACTCTATAGTCCATAAACCTATAATTTGTTTTAAAAGATGTTTTATTGGATATATTCTGAGCTACTTTCATACTCTTCTTTACCAATAGATCCGCTACCTTAATCTCAGGTTATGCCATAAGGAGAGCGTATGCACTGTAGAACGATTTGCTTTTGGGTATCATATAAATATTCGTGTAATAAACGACATTCTTGAACTTTTAAGCACAGAACTGCTTTATTTTGATTTGTCGTGCTTTGCAAGGTAGAGGAGAAATCTAAAAGGAGAGCAACATTTGAGAAATCTGGAACTATATATATCGACAGCAACACTTGAGAAACTTGAAGGTCTATGTTTTAGGGTAAAAAGTTTTGTCCGAATGCCCTCAAACTCACCATCAAAGACGTGCTTTGAAAATCATAATGGAAGTAATGGGAGAAAAGTGAGATAAAAATGTCAGTGCCTCCTTTACCATCCTTACCAAGTTTAGATTTATATGGGTAAATATGTAAGCATTTATCCTTTCGATAACATTCTTTATTTGCTTATAGAAAAAATCTCTAGAAAAAATAAAATTTCTGACATCAGTTCAATTTTTAAATAGGTTTAAAGGATACAATCGCAAAGTAATACTTCATATTTCAGTAGGATGACTTTGGATTTCAGTAGGAGGATGCATCAAAATTTAATTCATTATTAAATTTACCCCTTAAAGCAAATTGAATAAAAACCTGCAGAGTTTTAAATGTTCGTAGCTGAAATTTATTCACCTTAAGAAGTCGGAGCTTTCTCATAATGTTGTGATATTGGAAATTGGTATCTTGTAAGCCGTGCACAGTTGCCTAGTATAATGTAGCAGAGCATTTATTGGGGTTGTTTTCACAGCGCCAGTAATAAGAAGAGAAGCTTTGTTTTTTAAATGTTCCAGTTTGTTCTTTGCAGCAGTATTTCATGAAAGATTCTATAAGCTTTAAGTTATAAGTTCTGAAATGGAAGTGGGTACACCACCAAGGGATTTCTGTAAGTCTTCAACTGAATTTAGACGCTTATTTACCCTTGACATTAGTTCTTTCACCTAGGAATTCCATGACAATTTTCCACCTAAGAGACCTAAATATTTAGAATTCTGCATTGATTTGCGAAGCTATGCTCTATAAAACTTTAAGATCGTTAGGGTTGTGACAGAGTGAGAAAATCAGACAAGTGATGTTTCCACTGTTTACATTCATATTATTTAATTTTGTGCTAAATACTCAGCCTCTCAATAATTTCATTTAGTTCACCTTGTAACTTCTCCCGTGAGTTATTTTATGGGGGGGGGAGGGAAGGTCGAGAGATCATATCACAAAATCGTCAGCGCACATGAGTACATTTACATTGTTATATTTAGCATTCATATAGAATCACTGATATATCCACTAAAAAGACAACAGCTGGTCACTGCAACCTGAAGTAGATCTGACTAAAGTTGTTTGTGACGAGATATAGAATTTCCATAACTAATGTTTAAAAATCTTTGGCCAGTAAAGATCCATTTTAGCATATTTCCATTGATCCATTTTAGCATATTTCCCGGTACACCAAGGTTAAAAAAATTCTCGAGACGAAAACTTCTTCAAGTACAATCATATACTCTTTTAAAATAAATCAATAAAATAAAACTGCAGCTACAATATGATCCTTGTCTAAATCATCCTTTATATTTCGATTAATATCTGCTATATGCTCCTCTCCTGATCAATGACTCCTAAAAATTGCTTGGGCAGGAAGCAGTAAGCCATGTGATTCGAGATACCACTTAAGCTTGTTCATACCATTTTTTCCGCTATTTTTGAGAGAATGCACAGGTTATTGATAAAGATCTGTAACTGTCGGAGTACCCTGTTGGATTATTTTTTATAAGCAAGGCAATAATGTTTGACCTTTCCCAAATTGAAGAAACAGTATTCTAAATTTCGTTGTACATTTACAGGAATATTCAGCTTACAACTAAGTATGATGAAAACATTCAACAAAAGTGTCGTCATCCCCAAGAGAGTTTCTGAGAAGTATCTTTGAAGGATATATCTAGTTCAGATTCTTACCCTCTCGGCTCGGAAATAATTCCGAGTCTATTTCGCTCCTTCTTCATTGCTTTTCATTTAGAACCCCGGAAACATTTGCACTGCTTCAGTTTAATCAATTCAATATATGGAATAGGATAACTAATAAAAAATGAATTAAAGGAAATTCAAATTCGAAATTATTTTCTTCGCTGTTAATAAAATTCTTTTCCCAGAAATTCTTTTGTAGCAAAATTTTGGATATATTTTAGAAAATTCTATGAACTAAATAAATTAGTGTATCACAACGCAATTTTTACTTAAAGACTTATCACAGAGGGAAACGTTTTAGAGGGGCATAAGATATATTACAGCTAAAATTTTTTGTCGGCACATGGTGCTGTGTCATTTATATCATATAACGCAAAGGAAAAAAAAATTCGCAAATTTTAGATCTAATACAATAAGTATACACGAGTGAAAGCTGATGATGGATCGCTATATTATTACTAGCCCAGCAACATGCTCTCAAGTACACTCCCATCTTTGGGTTTTTCCAAAGCATTTAATAAAAGAGGAATATATATAATCTTTCGATTAGCAAATACAGCCAGAGGGCTAAAAACCATTTCTAAAGTCATAAAACTTTGTAAAAACTTAAAAGGACTATTGCTTTTATTTTCGGTGTTATATTGCTGACTGCCTGATTTCCATTAATCATCTCTGATTGCTGTTTTCTCGATCATAATGGTAACTCTTAGTTTACGTTTTAGATGCAGCATACTGCTAAAATATGAAACTGCAAAATTACTTAATTATGAATTATCTGATTTATTTTATTATTCTCTTACACCCAGGATCGTTTACTATACATTTTTTATTATACTAAAGCAACAGGTTCCATTGAATGTTTAATTGTTTTATAGTGTTCACCTTTAAGTTTCTAACTAGTTATTTTATGCTAAATTACGTTCTTATCTCCCTCGTTCCCATTTTTCAGCCATAATGTAAATTTCGAGCTCGCGTGACATTTTAATAGAAAGAACAGATTATTTAAAGGAAGCTTTCACGGGGTAAAATCGGAGCGTTATCCACCTTCTTGAAGGTCACGTTGATAATTTGATTCTGTTGTGAATAATATTCTGCGGCTTTGAGTTATTCTCACCTTAGTTATTCTTAGGCTTGTTACGCCGACCTCAGGTCAAACCCAATTTATACGTTAATCCAGTTGTGAAGCCGTTACATTTAGTTAATCCATTATCTTTCAATTAAGCCATGACTGTTGGCTTCTGTAAGAAAGAGTCGGTGCTGTCTGTGCTATCGCCAACTGCTGCACTTAGAGGCCAGGCTCCACATGGTACAAGTACATTGGAAAGTTTGTTCGGTGAGCTAGGTGAGCCTACACATTTCAAAGTTATGAAAATGCTTTCTTTAAAGCGTTTCCCATTGCAAACGTTTGACCCCAGCTCGAGGCGGGGCTATTTAGCAAATTCCAGATTAAAGTCCAGGACTTGGGAGATTTTATTTTAAGAAATGTTCAAATTTTTAATTTGTTGTACAGCAAGAGGCGCAATGAAGAAATTATTCTTAAGTTATTTTGTTAAGATTATTGCCTCAAATCCAAGATTATTTTGAATTCCGCAATCTGACGACTTCTTCTAGAAAGTCTTTTTGAATTAGCAACTAAATTCCAAATCGACGCGTGGCAAAAACGCACGCATTACAGCATGCGGCGAGAACCCAAGTGGGCAAAGTTTTAGGTTAACACCTCAGCTAAGGCCACAGTTTAACCAGAAGACACAATAAGATAAAAGAGGAAAAGATTCAACCGTGATTAGTGGTCGCCCAAAACAAAGGCAAACGAAAAACAAGGGGAAAATTTAAACTTGTAAGCCGCACTGAAGGCAAGAGGGTCTAGTGACCTCGGAATCAAGAGAATTCCTAAAGTTTTCAGTTAAATAGCGTCTTAGTGAACAGTTTGGAGTTGACAGCTGTGCAGTTGTTATTAAATAATGTCGCTGCAGATGCACTGTTCGATACCGGAGCTCAGTGCAGCTTTATCTCAGTAGCATTGTTTTCGAAAATATTTTAAAAAGTACATAATCTTCAACTTGGGAGGGGAAAAATTATTGTTGTCCAAGACAAGCAGTATACATGCATAGAAAAAGTATTAATGCACGTACAAGTTAAAAGTGAACATTTAAATATGGTTTTCTTTGTCGTGGAAAATGTTCAAGCTGTCGTAATTTTAGAAAGAGATTTTTTGAAAGTGGTAGGGACTCAACTTAATTTTTAAGATTCTATTTTACAGCTAGAGATGAATAAGTTGAAGGAAAGACGGAAGCAGCCACCCCACTTCAATCACTTGGGGCCGGAGAAAAAAAAATTACAATTACTCGTAAGTGAGTTTTCAGATTTATTTGGCGAGTGTTCAGGCTACACTCATATTGTAAATCAGACGATAGACCCAGGTACTGCGGCCCCAATGAGATCTAAACCTAATAAAAGGAAATTGAAAATAGCTGAGGATAAAACAAAAGATATAAAGGATAAAATTATAACATCTTTCACTAATCCTTTTGCTAGCCTGATGGTGCTGTGTAGAAAAAAAAACATAATGTCCCACAAAGCATAGGAATTCGCCGTTGATTATAGAAAACGCAACAGCATAACTAAGTATCCCTACCACCTCCTTGTAATTGAAGAAATTATTTGGCAAATTAAATCTACGAAATTCATGACAACGTTGATCTAACATTCAGCTAATTCTCAATTGGCTGAAGCGTGATGATGTCCCTAAAACTGCGTTCATCACGAAGTCCGGAGTTTATGTTTTTTTAGATTGCCATTCGGCTAATGCGGAGCACCCGCCACTTTTCAACGTGTCATGGATACAATATTAGGACTAGTCCTTGGAAAGAATAAATTTATCTATTTAGAGGATATCATAGTCATGAGTGAAAAAAATCGACGATCATATTAAAGGTTTAAGCGAAGTATTTTTGTTTCTGAAAGAAGCTGGACTAAAAATAAATACCACCAAATGTAATTTCGCTGCTCCAGAACTTCGTTATTTAGGATGTAAAATATCTAGTACAGGAACTTAAACCAAAAATTCTAAAATGATAGAAATCAAAAACTATCCTCGGCCGAATACTGCAAAAATACTATGTCACATGTCGAAGTACTTCATACTTAGACATGGGCTCATATTATAGAACTTTCATTAAAGACTTCGTTAAAACAGCTGGGCCATTATTACAATTAAAGAGGGAAACAAACCCCGCTTTACTTAGCTGATGCCAATCCGACGTTTGAAAAGCTAAAACAAGCTTTAACACAAGCGCTTGTATTAAAGTTGCCTGAAGGTGGCGAAAATTTAGAAATTTCGGCATATGCCTCTGACAGTACAGTAAGTACTGTTTTCATTCAGAAAGGTCAAATGATAGCATATATCAGTAAAACTCTCAATTCAGCATAGAGTAACTACAGTGCCAAGAAGCCAGAACGCTCGCAATCCTGCTAGCAATACAAAAATTCAGCGTTTACTTTGGCAAATCACCGATTACCGTTTATTCTGAAAATGAGACCGTAGGTTGTTACGGTCTCATTTTAATTAATCTCATTTCATTAATATTCAGGAAAGAATTTATCGCCAAGATTGAATAGATGGGCCCTTAAACTTCAAGAATTCAACTTAAGTATCAAACATACTCCTGGAAAGAAAAACACGGTGGCCGATGTACTCTCAAGAATAAAGTGTAATTAGGAAGGAAATGATATAAATTGCACTAAGCTTACGGCTAAAATGCTCGATTCACATGAAACTATAATAGAAGAAATGAAAATGGACCCCGAATTTAAGAATACTTATTCTTATTTGAAGTATCCGTACTATTTTGAGCACCCGGACATTACGACAACGCGAAATAGAGCTGAGAGCTATGAACTTATCGATAACCTTTTATTTTATTTGAAAAGCAGGAATCAAAATTACGAGCTTGGGCCAGTTACCCCAACGAATTTAATGCTAAACATTCTTGGTGAACTACAAGATTCGCCTGTTTCTGGTCACCTGGGAATAAGGAAAATAGTACTTCAAAGAGTTCGCCAGAAGGCGTATTTTCCCCAATTGCAAAAGTAGTAAGGAGTATCTCATATCGGGCCATTATTTGTCAATTAAATAACGATGTTAATTATAGCCTGGCGGTGTACTTAAATAGTATAAAAGCAAATGAATTAGTCAGAAGAGATTAATTAGGCCCATATGCTCGCAGCAAAACAAATATTAACTTTTTATTGTAGACCATAATATGGAGCTCTAACGAAATTAATTTTCAATAACGGAAAATAGTTAGTTAAATATTTGAACAGTTAAGCCCAGGATTTGGCATACGACAACTAAAAGTAGTGCTTTATAAGCCGCAATCAAATATAGCGGAGCGAGTCGTTAATAACGCAGTTAAATTTATACATTATTATGTGAAAAACTGTCATATGCGCTGAGATAGCGTAGCCAATGAGTTAGCATTTGCATTAAACACAGCTAGCCATGATATAACAGAGAAAACTTCAGTGGAACTATTCTTAGGCGGAAAGCTTATTACACCGCTGGATAAAATATTCTTTGTACAGAAGAGAGACCCAGAATTTAAAATGACAGATATGCGAAAGATCATAAATGGTGCAGTGAAAAATTCGAATGGCAAGGGCAAAACTGGAAACGGCAAGAAATGAATTATAAGGGGGGAGACCAAGTGTTAAAGGTTAAGCAATCTTTATCATATGCGGGGGACGAGAGTGTAGCTAAACTTTGTCAACTATTTCAAGGCTCATATCTAATTGAAAGAATTCGAGGATCGGTAGTTTATTTAAATAAGAGAAATGGGGAACAGACAGTGGCAAAATTGGAGCACATTAAGCCTTAATATGGCCAGACTAAAATTCAAATATTTAAAAATATTTTTCAGGAGGATCCAGTAAGAAAAAGTGGAACCAGCGAGACATTACAGAACAAGGAGATTGCGAGAAACACAGAAAAAGAACAAGGTACTTAGAAAGTACACGTGTCGGAGGGTAAAAGACGAGAAATCACAGATAGGCAGCACCAACCAAAGGAAACAAGGACCCAACCAGAATACAGAAAGGACAAAAGGCAAGAAATCAGTCAAGACCAAAAGAATCCAATAAGAGGAGCGAACCACAAAATTATGTTCAGCGGACACAAAGAGTCGAAGGAAAAGTTCCACCGCCAGAAACTAAGAACAGCGAGGAACCGACACTGAAGGTTTTACGGAACGAACGACCAGCTGAACTATTTTCAATGACATAAAGCCGACCGCAGAAATTCCAACCTTCCGGGTTACCTGAAGTGCTGAAGGAAAGCCGAGAGGGACATTCAAGGCAGAAGAAGCGAGCAGCGGAGACGAAAAATCCTCAAAGCCAAGGGAAGAGGTGGCGAGAGTGAGAGACGGCGAAAGGTGGCGGGACTAGGAAGACGAAAGTCCCAAAGAAAGAAGGGTACTCAGCCCAGTTGAAAGTTTCAAGTTCGCCAAGCGGAAGTCTTCCTCAAGTGGAAGGACATCGGTGAAGAAAAAAATGGTACAGTACGGAAGATTTAAGATCTGGTATTTCAAAAACTGTCAGTACTGGGGGAACATAATATCAAACGAAAGCCTGAAAGTATACCAAAGTACCACGGATATCCGAAGTTCTTAAAAATGAAGTTTATCGACAAATGGATGAGTTATTAAAGCTGGAACTATTTGAATGAAAAATGTCACAGATCTAATTTATGAAGTGTCAAAGTCCAATAACATCCATTGATTGGTCTTATACGGTACAGGCAAATACGATTAAACTGAATGCCAACACCTGACTTCTTTTGTGACACACCGAGGACAATGTGCTCTTGTAGTTTTATCCTTTGGATTAAGAAACGACGCTGCAACTTTTCAGAGGACTGCGAATAAAGACTACGCTTCGTCTTACATTGATAACGTGCTTTAATGGCATAATTATATTTTCTAATGATGAAATATGACTGAAAGACAAAAACTTTTCAAACATTATAAAAATTTTAACTATTTCATTTGAATGATTTTGTGAGAGTTCATATGCTAGACTTTGAAATTTTTCCAATGTTATGTGATATGATTGATATTTGGTATAGTTTGGCAAAGTATAATAAGCTTAATGCAAATGACTGATTTGTGTTACTTTGTTTATGTGTTTAAGATAATTTTACAGATTTAGCTTTAAGGAGAAGTTGATAGAATATTATTTTTCTTAATGATTAAGATTAGCGAATTTATGCTGAAATAATTTTAATTCAAACTAGTAAAAATTGGTTAATTTAGTTCGAAAATTTCATGAAAATTAGTTTTATAACTTTTTTTGTTGTTGTTTCAAGAAATGTTTATTTGTGGATTTGACAATGGAACACACAATCAAATATTTTAGCGAGGGGTGTCATGATATGATAAATACCATGCATGAGCACGTTAACTGAACGGCCGCACCCTTCCATAACTCTTCCACGAGAGAGAGAATTGAAATTTTTAGAAGGTAATGTCACGCTAAGGATTAGATATGTTACACTGTAAGCCAGAAATATTACATTATTAATTTTATGTAAATTATCTCTGTTTATTTTTTTCATGTTATAAGTCATGTCTACTTAGACGGTTTAAGACAAACACTGGTTGATAAGATATTTCCTCCTTTCTGCATGCCCTCATGGTGTAACAGTAAAACACTCGGCACATATTCGAGACTAAGGTTGGAATCTCGGAGAGGGCATTGCTCATTTTTCATGTCTCCTACTTCAGCATGACCTAATGACTCTACAGGCTTTATTAAAATGCTCACATCACGTTACGTCTATGTTAAAAATATCAAGAAACCACCTCACGACGGAAGTATCACATTCTAACGAGTTAAGGTTTTAGAAAATAATTGTAATTCAAGACACTCATGGATACAGAATGGATAAGACCGCTGAGTTCGAGTTAACGAATGGACGGACTGAATGGCATTTTCGTGTTTTTCCCGCTATGATGAACATACATTTATAACAGAGAAAGAGATGCACCATTCAAAAGTCGTTCTATGTACACAGGTTTATCAGTAAAGACCATAGTTCGGAGATATCTGAATGTACATTTGTAATAAAGAAAGATACGTACACTGAGAAAAAAAAATGGGACAGTTTTATATCTCCCATTCTACTGGGCCGACTGACGAAATTCAAATTGCGTTTTCCATGTCTCGAAAACGCGACTTAAGACATGTATTAGATTTATATATAGCATTATTCTAATAGAGGTATTTTGATACAAAATCGGACTTTTTCTGAAATGACATGCCAATGTTTCTCGATTCTACGACTCAAATTATGCCAAACTACCAAGTTTTCTAAAAGTCGCACAAGTAGTTTTTAAAAAATTAACTCTCAATATTTTAGCTCTTCAATGTTAATTCAATTTGGTATGTATTTATTAATATCTCTTTTTATTACACGTACTTGATTTCTTCCTTCACAGTTCGAAATTTAGGTTCACTCCAAATAAAATTTATACATTTTTTATGATTTATTTTTAAAATTTGTATTTTTAAACAATTTTTGTAAATTTTTGGAAAAATATTTTGAAGTATGATAAGTTAAATTTTTGAATTTCTCCGTAAATTTCGCACCAAATTTTACAAAATTTAATATTTAGGCATAATCTGAGTCGTAGAATCGAAATATGGAAACAAATTGGTATGTTATTCCAGAAAAAGACGCATTTTGTGTCAAAAAATTTATGTTAGAACAATGCTATATATAAATTTAATATATATCCTAAGTCGCGCTTTCGAGACTTGAAAAACGCAATTTGAATTTCGTCAATCACCCAGTAGAAAGCGAGATATAGAACTGTCCCATTTGTTTACTTACTTATTTATTTATTTTTTTGTGCGGTGTATATTCAGAAGTCCTTTTATGTATGCATTATCAATAATATCATTTCTATTTTGCAGGAGTGATAATATCATGATTATCAATAAAGCCCATAGTGCAAGGATTTCCAAAATCCACTTTGTGATATCCAATTGAAAATACGTCTAATGTGGTAGTGTTTCCTTTTTCAGCTTCACAGGTCGTGTAGCATGAGGGCAAACTGGACAGGAGGTTTGTGATAATTCCATACGATAGTGGATCACAGTGCTGTAGCAAGGAAGGTTTAAACGCTGGGTTGTTTCACTGAGGGGTATGCCGAGATGAAATCGCCCACTGAAAAGCGTTCCAAACATGCTCTGTAGGTCTAATACTCCAATTGTTTCTTAACGAAACTTCATGAGCAATGACCGAATCTTTTGTTCTAAATAGTTAGACCTCGTTCAATAGACATTCATTAAATGACAGGCTTCTTATTGCTTGTTTGAAAGACGCATCGAACACAGGACGAACATTTGTTCTGGAATTTTCTTTGAACACCCCACGATGAGGTAAGCAATGGCCTAGACCTTCTATACCCTCTTCAATAATACTGTCAGCCAACCACTCTTTGAATACGTCATCATAAACATCGAATTTACTATCTTTTCTCAACTTCGAAGTAATAAAATGTAAACAACATTTTGCCCCTTTTCTATTACTAAGTAGGTCTACTTTACTTCCTACCCAAGGAGATTAATTTCGTATCTTCCACCGTTATTAATATGAATAGTCTCTCTAAATTTATGTAAGGTGACTTGTTCCAACTTTTCTTCATTTTTCTTCTCCCACGGACCTGTAACAACTTCGAGATTCCACAAATTAGAGATATCATCACTTCGAACTAACAGACATGTGACACAACGAACTACGTGCTTATCTGCTGGTCTTCCCATTATTAACCATTCCAAATGTGTCTTCATTGCAACGAGTCCATATTTTAACTGATATCTCAATCCAGCAAGAAGTTTTACTGCGTAATCAGCCCCTATCAATAGTTCTATTTGAGAAGAATTCGTTTCCGCATCGTGCAATTGTATACCGTTTCTTGAAACTCTTTAAAAAAAAACTCTTCTTTCAATCTCAGCGCAGTGCTACAAATTATTGGTTGGTCTAAAACTTCCATTTTGCAGGCGTAATTAATTACCTCTCAATCATTTTATCTCTACTGTATAACATTTATGATTTCGTTTCAAAGTACCACCCGCTCACACTGTATTGTTTAAAAACTCTGACCTCGATGGTTTTAACCCAAGCTTTCCAATAGTTGAATTCAGAATGTAAGACCGCTGGGAACCAGTGTCTATAAGAGCTCTTACTACTGTCCGTTTTTCACAAACTTCTATTGTAACTAAGAATGTCTGTTACAAAACCTCAGGAGAGTCACTGTAATTTGAAAGCGTCGAATCTGAATCATATTTATGATCTTCCACTCTTGACACTTTCAATTTATGCTTCCCCTCAGAGCGCATAATCGCCCAATGTCTGTAATGATGCATTTAATATATATTTTGCTATTTCTTGATAAACGACCGGCTTAAAACAGGAAAAAAAACCTTTATTACTCTTTATTAAAATATTTTATTTTTCTTCTAGAGTAAAGATTATGATCTTTAAAACAATCTTTAGTCTCATGAGCTTTCCCACGAAATAAACAATGCACAGCAGTTCCTTTCTTTAGATTAGAAAGCAAATCATTAGCTGTAGGATATGATTCAACATTTCTGAATTTCATCTTTCTAGAAGATATATCGTTTGCTTTAATCCCTACATTCGCAAGTGAAACACGTTTTTGCTTTCAACTTCCTTACGAAGAAACACTAATAATTGCGATAATTTATTAGAAGAGGAATTTTCGCATTTGTTTAACACAGGATTGCCAAACTCTAATTAATCCTTCAGGTATTCAAGACTCAACTAAAGGGAACAACAAAGCAGAATATTTATCAGAAGTCATATCAATAGACTCAAGTGACATGAAATAGGATTCTAATTTGTCATAAAGCTGAACTATGTTACCTTTAGTTTAATCATTTTGTAGCCTTTTTTACGACTAAATTCAAAAGTTCGTGTACATAAAATTCCACAAGCAATTCGCTTTCGAATCTTGTTTTTAAGCTTTCAATCACTTTTCTGTAGTTTTCCGCTGCAGGAGCGCAACTATCAATAGTTTGCTTTGCTGTAGTACCAGGAGACATACACTGCATTAAATAATGGAATTTATATATCTCCTCACGTGATCTGTCGTCGTGAATTCTGGTAAAATGACTCCAAAAAGGGAGCTAATCTTTTAATTGAATGAAAAAATTTTCAAGTTCAATTTTCGGAAGCTTCAATGTAGTCTTATAAACGTTAAAGGAAGCAGCATTTTGTTCCGTAAATTAAAATTGAGTCAAAAGCTTAATATGGGTTTTAATTTCATTAGATCTTTCTGCATAAATCTCTACGACTTCATACTCATCCGCGTATTTTGCTTCCTATTCATCGTTAAGCCGTAATTCCAATATTTCATTATCAAGATCCATTAAATTACAAAATGCCCTTTCCAAAGATAAAAATTTTATTTCAATATTTTCAATAGTTACATCAGTACCTTCAAGTATTGTTTTTATATTCTGATATAGTTTTGCAAAATTCGCCCTTACTGGCGTTCTTTTCTTATTAGAGCATTCATCATACAATTCTCAGCAAGCCGAAACGAAAGAACTTTTCTGAATTTCAAACATAGATAAAAAAGCGTAACTGGCCTTTCAACTCAAATTACAAATCACTTCCGGATTCCCCATAATGTTATGTTGCGTGTAAATTTGTATTTTGTTAAATGACTCAATTTTTAAATCCAATTACTTTATTTAAGCTTACCCACCTCAGCTCTCTCATGGCTGACTTTTTCATCGAACATAACAATTTTGCCAGAAGAGAAACTCATGTTGCAGTGCCATATAAGTAAAAAAGCAGGCATAGACACAACAATACAAATTAGTGCACTAATTAGCATGCATTACTGGAAATTTTGTGTATTCGCTAGGAAAAAAGGCAATTATAGGCTTAATTGATTTGTGTTTGCAAAATGATAATTTGAGATGAGTATGCTGCGTTAGCTAGAGAACGCGGGAAACGAAGTAGTTTCAGTTTCGGTTATTAGAAATACTTATTTTGATCAGTGCATGTAAATCCGGTTAAAAACAGAATACAGAAATATAGAGTCTCAGAAAAGATGCCACCAAACAAATATTATTTGCTTTATTCACAATTGTACAGAATTTTAAGCCTTTTCTCATCCGAGGCGGACATTCCGGATTTCCAATCTGGTAGATGCCTGCCGTCCTTGGCTTCCATGCTCTTTTTTTTCCCGTCGATGCTGAAGGCAGTCTCACCGTACAACATAACGGAGTCGTAGTCGAAAGGAGTCAAGAGGCGATTTTCGTGAGGTTTCAACAATCTGAAGGCGTAATGCCACTCTGCAAATGACATAGAAATGAATGACAATGTTGCATTTAATACAGAGACTCACGATGTGAGGTGATTTATCTTAATTTCCATAACGGAAAAGATGATTAACAACACTAATTTTTATTGATATAAAATAGTATGTATTGTCATTGTTTTGTACCAATGCAAAGTATTGTTTTACCTTTCTTCAACAGAAAGAGGTTTTGCGTTTTCTTTTACGTTAATAAAATTTAATGGGTACTTACGTCGTGAAGAATAGATTCAGTGACTTTCATGAAATGCCGTTTTATATAAATTAACTGTAACCATGTCGTGAAACATTTCGCTCTGGATTACATTATATTTTGCTTTTTAGATAGTATCGTTTGGACCTGATAGCTCGCTCTACGAGCGATGCTCGTTTAAATCTGTTTCCAGTATAATTTTATGTGTAAATATGTAAATAAAGTCTCAGAATGAAATTTATTGTAGACTGCTGCCGGGAATTTTTAGAAGTACAAAAGTCTATAGAAATATACAATGAATTGGTAAGTAACTCTTGCTACCTTTATATGTGAATTGCTATAGGTTTAATTTTAATTTAACATGGCATCCCTTGCCGGAATCAACAATAGATTATTGTTGAATTCTGAATAATTAGAACATATTTTATAAATAAGAAAACATGTTTACTAAGAAATTAGTTAAACTGAAAAAATAAATTAAAAAAACGCGCATATTGCGTGCATCTGTTGCTAAAACATTGAATAGGTTGGAAAATTAATTGGCAAAAACGGAAGAAGTAATATTCATTAATTTAGAGGAACTCATTACAATTTTGACTTGTATTTATTTATTAATATTAATTGTTCGCATCAAAAATAATAACTTGGAGCATTACGGTCGATGTATTTACGACAGCGGGTCCCAAAGAAGTTAAATTTCTAAATCTGTCTCGTAGAAAATCGGATTTAAAAGCTTGGGAGAAGAAACTATTAATCACGGGTTGTTCGGAGACGCAGACAGTCTGAAAAGCATCAAGGGTATCGGATCAAATTAATGAATGTTGACGGAACGTTGAAAATGAGTTTGAAGTGATAGATCAAACAAAATTTTGTACACCGATTCCAAAAATTAACGATTCTCTAACTTTGGGTTGTACATGTTCTCTATTTAACATATTATTTCTCTATTTAACATGTTCTCTATTTAACATATTATTCAAAATTTTGCTATCTTTCCTAACTCCTCAACTTCCCCTCGCATTTCCTCACGAGGATGTAAATTTAAAGTTAAGTGATTTGTGTATTTAAACGGGTGAATCTTAGAGTTTATTCAGAGCGTGATTTCGCTAGCCAGCACAAATTTCGTTTCTGACCTTGCTGTTACGCTGAAATCCCTTTTTAGCCATTTGAGTAATTATCACAACTATTGGGTTTTGTCGAGTCAACCTAGTTTAGCTGTAACTTAAAGCGTTAAACAAGCACTATTCTTTTAGACTTGAATTGCTTTGTGTAATAACCTTTTAAGTTTCACCGCAAGTTGTCGTGTTAATGTAAAGCACGAAGTACGTGCCTTTCTGTTCATAGCTGAAATTAATAAAAGGTTATTTTCACCCTTCTTCTGTGCTGGAATTCGTTCACGCCTGTGCGAGAAGTCGCCAGATTCATTTAGTTCCTACAGGGTGAATTAAAGAAGCTAGGAATCTTTGTATCTGATATAGGCATAAATAGAAAAACGTGCCTATTTGAAAGACATTCTGATGAGATTCATTTACTCATTGAAGCAGATTTATTCGGAAAATTGCGGATTAGGAATATGAAGAACTTTTCTAAAGGACTGGTAGCCGTTTTCGGAATATGGCATAATGGGTGACAGCTAAGCAAAATAGGAATAATAGCTCGATGTTGCATTAGGGATCAAAGACGTCAGTACTGAAAGCACTAAAATGGAAACTCAAGAACTTCGTTTAAATAATTTTAAAGGTAGAGTAAGTAGAGATGATTCTTGAAGGGATGAAGTTTGTTTACTTTGGTTGGAGGATCGTCTACCGTTATCTAGTAAGAGAGCTACCGTTATCTAGCTTTCTGAAGACTTAAAAATACTGTAAAGTCTCTTAAAGCTGTAAATAAGCTGAAAGATTATCAAAATGTATTTTATGAATGGAAAAAGGAACGTATTATAGAAAGTATTGATCTTAACCAATATGAAATTAATATTGTTGCGAAAAATTCGGCGGTTGCACTTGTATGTAAGCTTTCCGGCAAAGCACTAGGGTTGCCAGATTGGCGACTTTATCGCCCATTTGGCGACCAAATTGGCGATATCCCATGGTCCAATCGGGAAGCTTCTAGAATAACTTCCTGTCGATATATTTCTCGAAACCTGTGGAACCTAAAGAAAAGCTATATACGTATAGCCCTTCGTTTCTGAGAGCCAGTATTATTGCGAGAAGTGTGAGAATTGTAAGAATAGCTGCTTACTCTGAGTGCTAAGCTACGAGAGTTTTGTGAACGGAAAGCGATCGAGATAGTGCTTTGCCGTGAAGCTACCTTTACAGTATAGCTTGACAGTGTATTGGTGATCGTTCCACGGTGTTTATTATAAGTTTAGTGTTGCCGTGAAGCTACCTTTACTGTTACAGCCTGAAGCTGTGTTGCTGATTGTTTCAGCGTATTTATTGTAGATTTTCGACGCTTTTAAAGGTAATTTTGGAACTGTGCTGTAAATAGTGATTCTTGTAAATAAATTGGGCTTTTTATTGTTCTGCATCGTGTTTTCATTGGATACTCTCAAATCCACGAACCCGTATAACGCAACAATATAGATCCTGAGTTACTGATTCGTACCCATATGAATAATATTTTGTTGAGTAAAACCGTTAAAATGTTAACTCAAACCAGAAGATGAACGCCCTAAAAAGCAAAAGCAATATCCTGCTCAATATGGAAATTGTTAATTCTGAAAAGATGATAACTACAGCCTCAGATACGTAAGATGATGTTCTACCATTGCTGTTTATACTACGCAAAAATTCTACAGATTACTCGTATTCTCATATTCTCAGATTTTTCAGTAATTCTAAGAAGTCTGAAGAAGCTAGAATATTCGGTCAGTTAGATAACGATGAACTTCAACGAACAGAATGTGTTATACTTAAATAAGTTCAGCACAAATTTTTACAGATCAGTCAGATAAAAGACTAAAAGCCCTCCAAATTTTCATCGATTCCAGAATTTTAAGAGTAAAAATCAAATCTCGTTTTTTAATTCGTCCTGTAAAAAAACTTTGCCCGTTAGAATAGATAGATTCTCATCTGGAAACAGCAACTGTTGAGAAGATTAAAGAGTCTATTGGTACCAAAACTGTACGTAGTGAACAATTAACGCGCAAATCCCGCAGGTATCAACAATGAAAAAGGATGTTGAGTTCTAGTAGCTACCAAACCTCAAGGTGTTGAATGTCAAGAATAGATTTAGTGACTTCCATGAAATATCGTTTCATATAAATTAATTGTAACTATGTAGTAGAACGTTTCAGTCTGAATTATATTGTATTTGGTTTTTAAGATAGAATCGTTTGGAAGTGATAGTTTGCCTTGCAACCAATGCTCGTTTCAGTGTGTTTCCAGTATACTATTTTATGTAAATATGTACATAAAGTCTCAGGATAAAAGTTTGAGAAACTTTACTGTCGACTGCTACTAAGAATTGTTAGAAACACGAAAATCTATGCAGATATAAGACGAACGGTAAGTAACTCTTGCTCCTTTTATATGTGAATTTCTATAGGTTTATAATAATTTTAATTTAACATACGTATTAATGTAACTCCCATGGCGCATTTTGGCGGGATTTTACAGGAGAAAAAGGGGATTCGGTGACATTTTGAATTGCCACTTAAAATGGATATGGTTTTCTAAAGAATAGTTAATCACATAGTTGTCGAAGTTTGGCGACTTCTGAAAATCTGGTGGTTTCTGCTGTTGAGATAATACGTAAGTACCATTTAATTTTATTACATGAAATATACTCTATTTAATAATAGCTACTTTATTAAACGGAGTGTAATAGGGAAGTAAAATATTGTTTTCTTTTAATTGTGTTATCTCTGTTTGAATAAAACAGTATAAAATAAGTAAATAATTAAAAATAAAATAAAATAAATGCAATCCTCTATCAATCATAACATTACGTATTTGATTTACAGATAAAAAAATTCATTCGTTCATTTTTCTGATAATCTGGAGAATCAGTGGTTTCATTTATAAACACATACAACAAGATAAAAAGAAGCCAGTTATCCATTTTTTATATCCGGATAGATTATGGGCTCATTTATATAGATAAATAAATAGAAAATAAAACCATTTATCCGTTTTGCAGACAGGCTGTGTATTTATTTCAAAACTGCACATAAAAAAATGCTCAATTATTCATTTGTCTCATTATCCGAAAATAGCTGTGATCTCATATTTTCCAGGTAATTGGAATTCTATCGTATTTAGAATTTAATTAGCTTTTAGGATTAAATATTACGCTGCATCATATTCCGCAGTTGTGTGTCGTATGTAAAATTGATGCCATTTTTACTTCCTCGTACGAAGTAAATATTGTGAGTATTGTAATCACAAAAAATAATTTTGGGTATCGTATTTCAACGAAAGTATCCATTTTAACTGCTTTTGATTCCATTTGAACGATGTTTTTGATTTACTGATTTACATCTATACGTACGGACAAAATAAAGGATTCTTTTTCCCAAAACGAATTGTGAAATGGATTTAAAATGGATTTTCAGCGGAGTTTTTTTCGTGACGTCTGTACGTACGTGTGTTGGTATGTATCTGAAAAACGAGTAATCTCAGAATGTTGAAATTTTGTATATGGGGCTGTTTAACATGTAGATGTGCACCTCCCGTTTTTGGTTGCAGTCATTAATTGATTGAATGAGAAATATATCTCGAATGATATTCAGGGAAATAAGTTTAAATGACATGCAGCTAAAAGTGCGCATAATTCAGTAGGCCGTACAATGAAGTCTTTTTTAAGTTTGTGTAAGGTCAAGTTAAGGTATTATCAAAAAGCTTTTATTTTTAACTTTTACTTTGAGTTCTAATGCCTTTATTAGAAAGCAGAAGGAACGAAAAGCTGTTTAACAGTTTTATGGTTATTTGAAGCTCATCTGATAGTTAATGTAATCGAATGACCGCATATACATATATCATTCTATAAGAAAAGTACTTACGTGGGCTGATATTGTGCCAGTTGATGATCAGATAATTGTCCCTGTCAGACCTGTTTTGTTCGTGAATAAAACCCAAAGCATGAAGGAGCTCGTGAACCACTGTTCCCAGAAATTCACAGCCTCGGCCCAGTGATACCTTTTGTTCTCCGTTGCCTAGTCTGCCCCAGAATGACCAACATCTGCAAAGTATACGTATGTCAAGTTAGTGCCTTTTTTTTATGATGAAAGACTTCAGACTCTCTGCAGGAAAAAAATATGATAATTAATTTGACAAGTTTTTAATTATCTTATATTAGAATAAGCGAATATGTGCCGTGGACGCTGTCAGTTTATGTGTTCTCGTTTACAAAAATGACGAATTGAAACTGGTAAATGTTGCTATACTTTTTTTTATATTCGCTATATTATTTATATTTGGAATGTAAATTGTTGAAAGTATCCGAATGATTTGCTCTGGGTAGCTTTACCTGTAAAAATTGTTATTGATTATAGTTGTAAACAAAGGCTCAAAATGCTTGTTTAATTTTTTGCTCTTCTGGCATTTTCCCACAAAGTTTATACGAATTCTTAACGCACAATAATACTAATTCAATGTATGAAAACACCGGAAAAATATCAGTGTTAATTTAATTGTTCTTTGTTTTGAAGCTGTGGATGGCAGTTTAAAGCAAAATATATATGATATATATACATATATTTAAAATGGTACAAATAAATTTATGCTTTTACTTTGGAAACCAAGTAAGATGCTATTTTTATATATTTAAAACTGTGAATTTTAGGATCCCAATAATACAATCAATCGGATGTTATAAGTTTTGTTATTATGTTTTAATTTTATGATTACATTCTGTGAACTGTTTTGAATTTGCTAATTTTAAGATATTGTGAGATAAATGAGTTTAAAGGCAGGAGTTGCTTACTTTAAATAGAATTTATTGTTAATTTAGCTATTATTATTCCGAACTTTAGCAATGATATCAGAATTTTCGTTAATGATTCAGAAAGGTGAAAAGATAAAAAAAATGACCAAGAAAAAAGGGGGAAGAAAAAAAAATTGTGTGTAACGTGAACGTGTTGCTGCAGCTGACGGTATTCCAAAAAATGATAATAATAGTTACGTTTTTTCTTATTTAATGAAAAAGAAAACACTCGTAAAACGAACTTCGATAATATTTTTTATTTTAAGTAATTTAATTCTTCTGTTCCTAACATTCTGAAGTACGAAATAAAATGGATGTAAACTCGACACCTGTTGAGATTACGAAAAATATTACAAGCATAAAAAAAGATCACGTTTAAAATTAAGCATATGCACGTCCTCAACTGATCAATGCTTATATTTACAAGTAGTATTTTACAAAATGAGAATAATCAAGAACAGTTTCAGACAGAGTTTTCAGCATTAAAAAAATTTAGCTCTTTCTGTGAGCTTGAAGGGCTACCATCGACAGTAAGCAGTCAAAACAGTTTACCTCTCTCTGTGCGCTTGAAGACAGCTGACATAAATACATCAAAAATATTATTTGAGACAAATCATTGGAGTATTGAAAACAAAGGCTGATAGTTGCACAAGATACAGGTCCGTTAGCCAGCCATTTAAATTTATAAAGAATCGGGGCTTTATTATAGGTATAAAGATGAACTAAGATAAATTTTCCTACTCGTAATCATCATTGTCGTTTATGAATTTTTCCAAAAAGCTAATTTCTTTACAATTCCGAACAGATTGCCAGAGTTACCTGATGTGAATTTAGCATCTTTAGTTTGCAATAATCAACTAACTTTTAGCTAACAATATTCAAATAACAATAATGAAAATGGTACAAAAATGTCGCTTTTTCATGATTTTTTAAAAGCGTTTTGTTAATAAATTAGGGATTTTAGAGGGTAAAAGCAGAATAGGTTTCTATGCCAGTAAATATTATTGCAACCATTTACGCAGAGTTAAATTCGTATACTGAAACACAAGTTAAAAAGCACAACGTAAATTACAGAATAAAAGCACAACCGTAAAAAAGGGAGAGGAGGTTTCCATTATTCGAGTATATAACCAGATAGGGATTTAACTTCGACTATAAGTTAAAATTAAGTTTTAACTAGTTTTCTTATTGATACTTCCGTCTATGAGCCACGTCCATTCTCTCTAAAAGGTGCAAGTAAAATGATATAAAAGAATGTTGTAAAGAAAGTAACTGTTACGTCCTCAAGCGACAAGAACTCAATAACTGAAAGACCAATAGTAGGCGCTGAATATAGCAAACATACTTATAACGCATTGGGAAATTTACCCAGTTGTGATGTTGTAAATAATAGCTGATAATATGATTATGAATAAAACGAGAAAGGCAGGTAGATGCTGTCATATTTGAGTTATCAGCTAGATCGACGTTATCAATGACGTGCAAGGTAAGTCTTTCAATTTAGACAAAAGGCAACCCTAGATTAGTACAGATTTCGAATAAAACCCTATCGATTTCAAAAGTTATCAGACATAGCCTGTCTTCCCCAGAAGCGCATTTGTTTTACAAAAATCGGAGGAGAAACAATTACTTCATATATAGAATTCAAAGGCTTTAGGAAGATGAAAATGAACGTAGTATTATCTGTTGAAGAAAACAATTATCAAACTTAGAAGAGTTAATGTATTAGAATTTTGAAAACGAAGGGAAGAAATGGATTGGAATTATTATCATAACTAGAGAAGATGTGACTAACTGCAATTCCTAATTAATTCTTACCCGTTTGCTTGGACTATTCTGAGGTAGTCCTTTTCATTTGTTCTTGGTTTGAATCGAATGCAACTTCTTTCTTCAATATGGCGCATGGATTTCATTAAGAGGTCCCATATTGGATCTGAAGAACAAAAGGAAAGGAATTAGGAAGAACCTAAATAATAGTATAAGGGGTAAGAAAAAGGATTATTGTTACTTACAGATTGCTTCATCCACTTCATAAGGGACCACTCCGTTGGGCCATCTTTGAGAATCTCGTGGAACAGCGTTCCTATCCTGCTTGGAAAAAAAAAGAAACCAATTAAACTGACCATTCTGCATCACTGCTGAATTTCAAACACAGGAATTTATTTGATTTTTTTATTTAATAATGCTTAGATTACATGTTTCTTTATTATCTACTGTGGGAGGGAAAACCAGTAAATAAGTTAAAAACTATTCCGGAATAACTAGAAATAGCAATGGGTAATTTCAAAAGTTGTAAACAGGTAGCAGCCTAAACAAGTTTCATACGCAGTGAGCAAAAGCACGAATCATTGAGAGCACATCAGAGCAATATTAAAATTGCTACAGCGCTAGAGGAATGTGCTTAAGAACAGCAATAGGCTATGATGCCTGTTTTGTGAAGGACAACTCATTCTGTTTCTGCCTAGCAGTATGTGAATTTTTATGAATAAGCTTGGCAGGTTCGCACTATAGTGAAAGATAGCGCTATGTGGAAATTACGATGGAGAAAACATTGCGGCCAGATGCAGTGCAGAAAGATATTTAAGAAAAAAATCAATAAAGCCAAGAAATATTCATTAATTTTCTCTTTTAAGTTTCATTGTGATATGTAACAACAATGCCGAAGAATTCCCGTTTACCCTTTCAATTTCAACGTTCTGATACGTTACCCTGACTGCAGATTTTCCGAACTCTATTCATCCAGATCGCTTGTCGCAATTTCGAGATTAAGTAAAATAATGCTTAATAATAATTTCTTTATGTGTTTTTTTTAAATTTTTCTAGATTTGTTCCATCAAAAATCGGAGTTTTTTGACTTTTTCATTCAAATTAAAATTAGTGCAAATTGTAAACGGAAAAATTAAATAATCCAAGAAAAATATTATTTCATTGTTATAATAAAAGTAAAAAATAAGTTACATAGGAATAAACAAACCAATTATTTAGGTTGACGTTTGTTTAAAAGAAAATTAGTTTCAGAGTCTTCTATAGTACGAGCGAAGACCTATGATTCATTTTTGCCTAACTGTATGTTTCACATTGCCATATGACTTTACTAACTTATATTCATCGCTTATATGAATGAATATTTATTTCGTTGTTTAATTTTAATTCAAACCGAGATGAGTTGTATGCTTAAAATAGTTTCTTCGTTTATCAGCTTCCTCGAAACAGCATGTTTTGCATTATGCTTTATGGAAATCAAATATTTAATTCTTCCTCTATGTAATACCCCTCTGCCTAAAGAAATTCCCCCACATTCATTGCAGCAGTATACTTATTTGGCCTACACAGAAAGAAAACCTAATTATTCAGGTTTTTCAAATATCCGCTTGACCCGTGATTTGAGTTGCTCCGGATGCTTGGAGTTTATTTATATCACAGAACTATCCAAAATACTTACCGCATCGGGGTCAATTCCCATGATGTCGCCTTCGAAGAGGCCTTCGTTGATCATCGGGTTTTTCACCACTTAAAGACGAAAGAAAACATGCATAAACTTAGAAATGAAATACTAAATCATTCTGCAGTATGTTTTATAGATAGAACATCACAAATATCATAGAAAAGTACTATCGCGCGAGAATATTTTGGTGGCAATTTAAAATATTGTGGTAAAAAAACATTATCGTAGAAAATAAAGCGGTTAAAAAAATTCGCATTTTTAAAGCATCATTCTTTAAAAATTTTACAGTAAAAAGATCAAATCGTCGTATGGTGATAACATCTCAGATATGTGCTATCAGACTCCGAAAGTTTTAAATGCATGTCAGCAGTACTGATCCAACTTTACTCCAGTTTTATAAAAGAGATTATTACTAATCCAATTTTAGAATGACCTTTAATAATTACCTATATAAATTTAATAATCAAATATAAAATTTTAAAATTCTGTTAATTGCTGTATGTAATATTAATTTTCTACTTATTTTCAGTTTTTGTATGCCTTTCTTTTCGTTTTTTGAGTAAACAATTATCAGTTAATTCAAAAATGTGAACTGTTGAAATAAAAGTATTCTTTATACCTTCTAATGCTCAGCCATTCTTGAAATGCATTGAAAACTTTTAAAGCATGAAAACGCATATCCGCGATGCTGTCATCAGGAGATGATATGTAAGTTCTATTTGTTAGAACGATATTTTCTACAACGATGTTTTAAAACAGCGAAGCCCTTGAACGCCTTATTTTCTACGACGATGTTTAATAGCTGCGATTTCCCCCCCTTTGCTTTCTTTACTCAGGAAAAGTTTTGGACGACGTTTTCCCTTACGATGTTTTCTCCGTGACGTTTTCGTCCGCAATATTTTCTTCTGTAACCACTGAATGGTAATACTTAGCGTCATTCTAATGAAACCAAACAATAAATAAAGGTTCTTTTTTTATGAAGAGCTATCGCAAATTTCCCGATGAAATCAATGCCCTGTAAATTTTAAAACTTATTTTTATGCTTCAGTTTCGTTGTTTTTAGTCTAAAATAGGCAATCTGCTGAGAAGGATTATTAATTTCGTTTTGGCATTTTGCGTCGATTCACTAGAAGCGTTGTTTCACTTTTCAAATTGTTGCCACCAAATATTATCGCCCTGTATTATCTTTAAAGAAATTAAATAACGAAGAATCTGCATAAATGTATGTATGTTTCTCGCATTGGGATAAAACAACGGTGCCTAGAGCCATCCAATTTTGAATGACTTAATACTACTGTGAATATGGGCATCTGGAAGCCTAAATTTGAAATTTGGAATTTGTTTTATTATCGATTTCATATTTTGTAAAACTTTAACGAATTTTTGATTAACAACCTCAAGGATTTCAAAGCGATCAATGGCAACGTTGTACAGAAAAAACTTTTGTATCTCCAGCGCGCGAGACTGTGCATCGGAAATTTTAAAGATATGCTTATTTTAAAATTATTTTGTGATATTGCTCTTGAGCTGAATTTTATAGTTTAAGTGCGAAGAACATGATATCTGATAAATAAAGATAACACACAAAATGTTAAAAAAAGCCCGTTTGGACGTAATTTAAAATCTGAAAAGTTTCAGATTTAAAAAAAAAAAAAACTTATTTTTATTTTTTTTCTATTTCTTAACAATATTTTCAGCATTAAATTTTAAGGTCTAATTTTTCTTAGTTCTTTTTGAAGTTTTCGAACAACCCTAAAGATAAAAAGAAGTCCAGTTTATAGATAAGGTTCTGTTTAATCATTTTATTTGTTTCCTTTTCGGATCTCTTTTGCAAAATGTTGTTTGATATCAAAATATACATAACCTTCACGCTGTTTTAAAACTGATAAATTTTTTCTTTTGATATTTGATTATTTTTGTAATATTTAAGCACAGATATTTTTTTTCTTTCGGCACCAACATGATAAAATATTAGTATTTCGTTTCGGATAATTTTTGATAAATGAAATACGCTGTATGAATGGTTTTACATTTAAAATGGAATTATTATTGCTTTGAAATTAAGTTGTTACTGTGGCAAATAGAAAATTTTTATAGTAAACATTTTTGGCTCATACTCGATGAAATTGTTTCAATTGTTATCTGGAAAGCATTTTACGCATTTTTTGTGATATGGTCAGAATGTTGACTTATATAATCATTACCTGAAAAAAGACATTCCGAGACCCTAGGCTTATTATTCCTTCCGCACTGGCCCTGTTGAGTATTTTTCTAGCTTTTATTTTTAAAAATGAAAAAGGCAGAACTTTTAACTGTATCAGTACTTTTTATATTTCTAAACAGAACTGTTGTATTAAATGGCAACTAAATTTTCATTTTGAGTAGCTATGTACTACAATAAAGATGATTTAACTTTAAAAAATTAGAATTGTATAGAGTTATAGAATAGTTATAGAAAGTTATAGAATCTAAGCTGAGCGACCTTATGTCTGAGCTAAAATCAGGGTTTACTAAGAGCCGCGATCGATAAGTACACCGAGATTGACCTTTTGTGGAAAACTAAGGAACTAACTTAACAGGAGTACTAATTCCTTAATAATTACAAATTTAAAGGATTTTTCTAAAATCTCGAGACCATCACTTTTCTTCGGCGAATGCGGAATGAATCCGTTAATTTTCGATTTATTTATATTATTCAATTTTGATCATAACTGTCAAGGTATATTTAAATAATATTTATGCTACCATTTGCTGGAATGTCCGCGAAAATAACCTGTAATATGATGTTCATTCAGGTAGGTAGTAATTATTTGTATTAGTGTATATCACGTTGGCTGAGGAAGTACATTCTGGTACAGGATCCTTATTTGAAATTGGTGGGAAAAAATTTTAAGTTTCATTATTTCATTACACAATATAAAATAACACGTTACATTTATTTCAAACATATAACCCTCTTTTAATTGTTATGTATAACATAATTTTTATGAAAATTAATTAGTAAAATCTACCTCAGTATGAAATAATTTTTAGTGCGCTCAAAAAGTTCTCAGGAAAAATTTCTTTTTAAGTACGCTTCTCGAATTCTTATATTTTTCATCAATTTTGCCTTTTTTAAGTAAAAAATGACGCCCCCCCCAGTGCTATTTATTTATAACACGCGTTTCCCATGCTACTGAGAAGCCTTCAATGTACTTTTTTTTATTTAAAATACGGTGAGATTTAAATTGAAAATATTTTACTAAGGTATTAATTATGTAAACAAACATTAAAGGAACTGTTTTGCCGTTCGAGGTTACTTCCTTACCTTCAGATGAATAAAATGACGAATCTACACAATCTGATATCTAAATTACGTCCAAAAAATCTTAGCACTAAATTGGCACAGAATCGAAATTCGCAGAAAATAATATTTTTATTTCTTAGCTTTTATTACGCAATCGTTTTATGTATCTGCAATACTTGGTGCTTCGATACAGCTACTTGATTCCTTCGTAAAACTCATCTTTGAAACATATTTTAAATTTTTCATTACAGCTTTGTCAATGTTTTCTGAACTTTGAGCTGGGATATCAGCTTAATGAAGAACAAAACAGTGTATTGATGCTAAATCTGGTAGAGAGGAGGTAGTTCAGAACTTTAAGACACTTTTCTTTGCTACAAAAAGTACGCCTTTAATGGAATAGTTATATGATGGCACACTGCCACTGAGCAGGAAACGTGATTTTTTTTCTATATCTTCCACAAAAGTTTTGTGAACAATTTTTTTAACTCTAGAACTTACAAAAACCTTTATAACTTTTATAACTTTCTAATTTATGCTGACAATTGTGGATGCAACGTGATGAATGCACACCTAAATTTATACCTTTTCAGTCCTTTATTTTCAAAGCTGTGTATTATGAATACCTAACTCTGCGGATCCGTCAGAATGACGGGTAAGCTAGTTTTATGGTTAATCGTAGTAAACATTTTTTATAAAATAATTTTTAGTTAGAAGTAGTTAGAACGTAGATGGTAAATAATAATCATAATTCAACTGAAATATCTTTTGATAACTTGGAAGAACCCAAGGAGGAATATCAATACACGGAAACTTGGAGGAATATCAATACACGGCGGTTCGCTGAAGCTAGGAATATGCTACTTGTGGTTATTTGTGAATCGTACGTGCCTAAAGCGTAACATAAAGCCTTAGGCTCAAGACTAAGGAACGATCTGCAGTGTTTGAGTTCCAGTCAGCGTGTCAAGACATTACAGAAAAGTTTTCAATTAGTACGAGTAAAGACGATCGAGAAGAAAGTGTTAGATTATTATGGGCATTAGTAACATCATTATAGATTTAGAGAAAAGTATTAGATTTGCTTTATTCTCACGAAATATCGTTCTTTAATCATCATGAGAAATTTCAGAAATCATACTGAAATGCTAAAGAGAATAGTTAGTATCAGCACTGATTGCTATGGTAGGTCTTTAACGTTTTTTGCATCGATAAAAATAACTACAAATCTGTCAAACAGTCGGTTATCGGTAGTTCTAGTATTACGACTGTTAATGTTTTTAAATCAAATTAATCTTTTTTTTTGAGGAAATACGTGTATCAGACAATTTAACGTGTGGCCATATATATAGGTATAGCAAAATGTCCGTAAACCTAGTATGATAATGTTAAGCTCATCAGCAAAGGGCAATCGCTCCTGGGTAACATCTTTCGGTCCATTTTTATCCGTACCATCGAAAGGTATTGGACTACATGAATCCCTAGCAGAGATGCAACCTTTCAAATATCTCTGCTGCTACTTTTACCGGTTTTGCAACATAACATTAGTGCTATTCTTTACTCGGTTTTGTAATTCATGACAACCGATGTTAAACAAATAACTATATAGAATATTCTGTCCGTAAGCAGATGATATTTTATGAGTGGAATTATTAGCGGAATTATCATTGCAATAAATTCTGCAATTATCATTTGGCAGCTTCTTCTGGAATTTGTTAAAAACGCATTCCTAAAACGTTGTACACATATTATGATGTACCTGTGTTGCTCTTCAAAAGGTAGATGATGTAGCTGCTATTAAAACATCGCAAGAAAAATTAAAATGCATTTTATTCATTATTTTGAAAAATATAGGTACTTAACAGACGAGTCGCATAACACATATTTGTGTTCAGAACAGTACTATACGTATTATTTTCTGAGTTCAGCTTCCAAAGGCAGTTCAAATGGATGATCAAAAATATTTTATACGCATTTTCTCGTTGTAATAACTTCCTATAAAATTTTAAATTTTATTGTTTAACAAAATTATTGGATTGATTATTATGAACTATATTTTCCTTAACTAGCACGCTAATTTTAAGCTTAAATAAAATCCTTGAAATTAGTAATAAAGAAGGATGCAACGTACCTGGCGTTGCCCATGCTACGACCAATAAAAGTGAAAAAATAAGAGTCTTCATGCTGTTGACGTCTTGACGTAGAATCCACATTTTTTGCTAATCTTCTGTGATTTTATAACACTTTATCGCAAAAAGGAATTGGGAAGAAAAGCATCTGTTACTTCTCCCATATAATGTTTTTAAGGATTACATATGGCATAGCTGATAATATTAAGGTTTAACATATTTAATAAAAACCATTTATTGATATTAATTAATTTTAAATAAACCAATGGGGTCTAGTGTGAACGAAAATTCAATCAAGGAGTTCCGAAAGATGTTGCCTAATAACATTGCTTAATATTGGCTTATCAAATGTATTTATGCAGAAAGCTATGATACTATCAAAATTTTTTGGAGTAATTCGGAATGTGATAGGAAATTACGTTTTGAGCTTTCTAACTTAAATAACAATTTATTTTATGTTTGCAGTCTGTACTGTCAGTTTACTATTACTTTGGAATCTGTACCATATTTCCTTTCAGTTTTCCCGACAGGATGCAATGAGTCCACGTGTATTCAAACGGAAGGTTATGTTATGTTATGTTATGTAGAAGTGAAGGGACCACCTAATATTTACCCTAAGTAAGTAGGTATTAGCCCTACACACTAACTAGAAAACTAACAACAGTCCGGCGTCATTTCTCGAGTCGTGATGGAAATTGTAGCTCCAGCCACAAGTACTGCCACCGTCGGCGGCATCAATGGCACTTCTTTCTTTCGGCGTTAAATTAGCTTAAGTAGTTGGAATACATTACATGATATGCATTGCGATTTACATAGTTGTACAGGTGCATGTTTCAAGATGTTATCTATTGTAGTGGGCACAGGCACCATGTTTCAGGACATTATACATTGCAGCAGAAACAGGCGTGATGTTCCCACGTTACAAATCATTTTTGCAAACACGATCTGTTTACATCAGTATTTACTATCAGAATATATTAGAACTAGAAAATTGTTTACAAAGCTTTACATTTAAGTACTGTTGTATAGTTGTGCTGAAACTTTAGCAGTTCAATTTTGACGATTCTATGTGCTGTAACGTATGTTTTGTGATAATTTATTTTCAAAAATTGCATTGTATCTAGCAGTACATTGTTGTTTACAAGTAAATATTGATCATAATATTAAACTGTGGTGGTTAGAAGTAACTTATTTCTAGTTTATAGATAATGTTTGCAATCATGACTTGCTTATATCATTATTTACAATCAGCAGTCAAAAGTAGAAAAGAATATAAGGTAATATTAAAAAGAACATAAATTAATAAGTTTGAAAACAGAAAAAAATAGCTTCATCTGCATACTTTTGCGTACTACGTACATATGTTGATACAACGCCAACTTTTTTTTTTATCAAACGGAAGGTTTCGAGACTGTTAATTCAGAGCGTGTTCTGCCTCTTGAAGGGCACGTTGCTAGGTTTGCTATTTCTAATAAGAGTTCCTGCCTGCGGCCTTGCATTATATTTGCCGATAGTTGAATTCATGCCGGTGAAGTTGTGGGCCAGCTTCCAGTTAATTTGCTCTGTGTAACATTAGGCTATTAGATTTAAATTTAACTTTACGTTTGAATTTGTACTTTGTGTTTCCCGCTATTAATGCTGGAGGAATTGTAAGCACCAGGTGGGCTTTCTGGCCAACTTATTTAGTTTTAAATAAAGGGTATTTTATACCTTTCTCAAGTTTCTGTTGTACTTCAGACATAGCGATAAGTAGCTTAATGTTGTAACGTTTCCGAGCTTTTATGGAAAAATAGCAAGACAGGATTGTCTTTTTAAAATTTATTTAAAACTCAACAACAAATTCATTCGTGATTAAATAATGGATGAATAGCGTAAACCGTTACATTGCTATATCTTACAGAAGGGAAAAAGCGAGTTTCCCACAGAGTTCTCTGACTACATGTCCATTCAGCTCCACTGCTTCGTCTCTTCTCACAAAAGAACAGCGAACAGCCGTGAACAAGTCGGCATCATAAAAGCATTAGGGGATAAAGACCCATTAGCCTTCAGGACATTCTTCCTGGCCGAATCGCTTACACCCTGGCTCTAAAAATGAGTTTCTTTAAGATAGTCCGAAACAGGAAGTCTCTAATAATATCCAGCTGGTTATTTTCCTAATGATTCATTTGCTGTTACAGTTTGTCACAATGTCTATCAAAAGGTTGGTTAAATTTTCCAGTAGTGAAACACTTTAAATTTTGTAACGTATAGTATGGCTCCCATTACGATTTATTATCCATGTTACCTGATAAGTGTATCATTTCGAGGCTCATAAGACCTTAATACTCTCAAGTCCAAAATTATCTATACATGCATTGAATCACGAATTTCGCAGAAACTGTAAACTATAAATACGTAAATTTTGTGGCATGATACATAACATCGTAACACATAAATATAAAAAGAAAAATTCAGGAGCACTGCCTATGACATAAAACTGTAACATTGTAAGGTTTTAGTTAAACTAACAAAGTTTTATTTTAATTTGACTCTTTCTATCTGTTCTCATTTCAATTTCCCGTTAGAATAAGTGCACGTTTCAGCTTTATGCTAATTTGAAGTGGAGCCAAGTTATAATATTTAAGCGAGAGGTAGGAACCTCTCAGTGTGAGAGAGCTTTTAGTCTCAGACCACTGTTACTCTATTCAACGTTCGCCTGACTAGCTAGTATTTAAATTCTAAGCCGTAGCGCTGTTAATTGATTACTTATTGAAGTAACTCTAAGTGCGTCACTATTAGTTAAATTTTGCTCCGCACCATTTAGTTTAGAGGCCAACCTCGCTTTATAGTTCTGTGAGCAACGACTACTTATTTTCTATTTAGCCTTAGTTTCAATTAATTTGATTGTTCATTTTAGATCCCAGTGCGGTCTTTATTTTCTGTATCCCTCCCGAGTTGGGAAGTGGCTGTAAATAATTGTGGTTTAATAAAAGAGGATTTTAAATCCCTTTAAAGTGCAATTCTTCTACCACTTAATCACAATATTCTACCACAAACCATAGCTGCATTCAGCTCCCTGTTCAAGATCAGGAGTCAGTTACTTTCACGAAGATGTTTGCCAAGAATATGCACCGAACACTCAGTCCTGACACTGGCGCCCAAAGAAAAATGAGAGGATGGCCGGAAAGACAAGAAGAGGAACCTGAGATACCTGCAGCACCTGTGCAGAATCCTTAGATACCACCTCCTGCCCTAGAAGGATTTGGCTACATTGTACAAACCATGCGGGCAGCCATGAAGCCAGCGGCAAGTTTTGACGGCAAGTCAACTGTAATAAATTTCCTGGAAAAGCTAGACGCCCATTTCATGTTATATCTGTAAGGTTTTAGTTAAACTAACCAAGTTTATTTTAATTTAAATCTTTTCTATCTCCTCTCTGCTTCAACTTCCTGTCAGAAGAAGCGCGCGTTTTTAGCTTGTGCTAATTTTTGAAGTTCAGCCAAGCACTATGTAAGCCAGAGGTAGAAACCTCTCGGTGTGTGAGAGCTTTGCCTCAGATCACGGTCACGCTGCTCAACTTTCGCCTGACCAGCTAGCAGTTTAAATTTATAAGCCATAGTGCTTACTACGTGATTGCATTGTAAAATAAATTAAAGTGCGGTAGTATTTAGTATACCTTGCTACGCACCCTTTTCGGTAGAGGCCAACTTCCGCGAATTGCTCTGCGAAGCAAAGTTTAATTTAAGTTCTATTTTAATTTATTTAAATTTATTTGATTGTTAAGTTCGACCAAAGTGTGGTCTGTTACGTTCTGTATCTCTCCCGAATTGGGAGGTTTGTATTTAATAGTGATTGAATAAAAGAGGATTTCAAATCCCTTCACGTGCAGTTATTCTCCAGCCCAGCAGTTACATCAGAACATAGCGTACCTTCCGCTCCCTGTTCCAGTTCAGGACTTAGAACGTAAGGATAAGAACCCTTTACAGAATTTACCATGTTCTCAAAGAATACACACAGAATGCTAAGTCCTGATAGTGGCGCCCGCACAAAAAGAAGAGGATGGCCTCAACAACAAGAAGACGAACCTGAGACACCTGCTGTACCTGTCCAGAATCCTGAGATAGCACCTCCTGGCATAGAAGGATTCGGCTACATCGTACAAACCATGCGAGCAGCCATGAAGCCAGCGGCAAGTTTTGACGGCAAGACAGCCGTAATCAATTTCCTGGAAAAGCTAGACTCCCACTTCATGCTATATCCAGTCCACGAATTTCAGAAAGTCGCTCTTGCTACCAGCGCTTTGAAGGGCCAAGCGCTAAGTTGGTTCAAGTGCATCGGAAAGAATCTCTTGGGGGAACCAGGAAGCCCCACATACACGTATGAAAATTTCAAGAATTCTCTAGTGAAAGCATTTCCCGTGGTGCGAGATCGAGCCAGATTGGAAGCTGAACTGTTTAGCCGATACCAAGAAAGAATAGAAGATTTGTCTAATTTTATTTTGAGGAAAATTCAAGTTTTCAAGCTTTTGTATGGAAGTCGCCCGGATCCTGAAATTATTCAAGTTATACTTCCTAGGCTACTGCCCCAAGTTCAAGATTTCATCGAACTAAGAAATCCAACAACATTAGACAGATTATTTGAGCTCGCGGTACAATTTGAAAGCCGAAGAACAGCCGACAACGAACGACGACGCCAATTTGAGCGAAGAAGTCAGTGGAGTTCGCCAAGACCGCAGCAAAAGCAAAATCAAAGTTACGGGAATAAGGCGAAGCAATGGCCGAAGAAAGATGTGTCTCCTAAAGCGAGCGGCGAACGAAGGGAATTTAATAGAAGAACAAGCAAAGATTCCGAGGGCAACCAGAAGAAAAAGAATTTAAACTAAGAGGGATTTCTTCGAGGAAGGTGAAGAAGTCCGAAGCAGCGCAAAACCCTTCCAAAATCAATTTAAACACCGTGGTCGTTAAGAATTTGAGTTTGCCGAAGATTGAAGTTCTAATCAACAACATACCGGCGACAGCCCTCTTGGATACAGGAGCCCAAAGCAGCTTCGTATCGGAAAGATTCTTTAAGAAGCACTTTCGACGTTACAGAATTTTTAGTGCAAGAGACACGGATGTCATAGCGGCCCAAGGAGAAAAATGTAGCTGTTTAGGAAAAGTACCATTGTTCGTGCGTATCAACAACGAACAGGTAAGAATCCTGTTTTATATTGTGCGTAACCTGCAGACTTGTATTATTCTAGGTGTGGACTTTTTTAGTTTGGCAGAAGCAAAAATTGATTTCAAGGGGGGAGAACTAACATTAAATATGAAGCCAATTGAAGCGAAGAATGATAAGCCCCCGCAGCTGGACTTGGTACATTTACAAGCAGAGGAAAAAGAGAAAATCCAAGGTCTGGTAAGTCACTTTGCGAATTTATTTAGTGATGTACCAGGCTTCACACAGGTGGTGAACCACGACATTGACACGGGGGACGCTCAGCCAGTTAGGCAAAAGCCATATAGATATGATAAGGTCAAGGAAGAAATAATTGAACATAATATTAAAGAGATGTTAAAGAATAAAATCATCACGCTAGTTTCTAGCAGTTACGCTAGCCCCGTGGTCCTGTGTAAGAAAAATAATGATTACCCGATTACGCACCCGAAGCGGTGGCGTTTTGCTATAGATTATCGCAAGTTAAATTCAGTTACAAAATATCCTGTATATCCGCTGCCGATAATTGAAGAAATAATTCGAAATATTTCATCTACAAAATACATGACTACATTAGATCTCACGAGTGGCTATTTTCAGATTGGGGTAAAACCCGAAGACGTACACAAAACCGCGTTCATAACGAAATCTGGTACGTACGCATTTCTTAGAATGCCGTTCGGATTATCCGGCGCGCCGGCAACGTTCCAAAGATGTATGGACATCGTCTTAAGACCAGTCCTTGGTAAAAGCACTTTCATATATTTAGACGATATTATAATTACGAGTAGTACTCTAGAACAACACTTACAAGATTTAAGAAAAGTATTTTCATTGTTAAACGAAGCTGGTTTAAAGATAAATGCGTCTAAATGTAAATTTGCCGCAAAAGAGTTACGTTATTTAGGATTTAAAATTTCCCAAAAGGGAATCGAAACGGATCAGTCAAAAATAGTAGCCATTAGAAATTATCCTGTTCCTAAAACAGCGAAGAAATTATCGTCGTTTCTCGGGATGTGTTCATATTACCGGGCTTTCATTAAAGACTTTGCAAAAATAGCTGAGCCACTGCTAAAGTTGAAAAGAAAAAAAGCTAGGTTTTCGTGGTCAGCAGAAGCCAACTTGGCGTTTCAAAAATTGAAAGACGCATTGACTCAAGCTCCCGTCTTAAAATTTCCAGAAGGGGATAAGGGATTAGAGATTTCAGCGGACGCTTCAGATTTCGCGATTGGTGCAGTGCTTTCCCAAAATGGTCAGCCCGTGGCTTTTTTCAGCCGAACATTAAATGAAACCCAAAGAAACTATTCCGCAACAGAGAGAGAAACTCTCGCAGTGTTAGCATCAGTACAGAAATTTCGTGTGTTCTTTGGAAGTTCTCCAGTAACTGTATATACCGACCACGCGGCGGTCACTAGACTCTATTCTGGAAAAAATTTATCACCCAGATTAATAAGGTGGGCTCTCAAATTACAGGAATATAACCTAATAATTAAACATACGCCGGGAAAAGAAAATGTTGTGGCAGATGCTTTAAGCAGAATTAACTTAGATGAAAATGGAAGTGTAATTAAGATAGCCATGTTAACATCCAAAGTATTAGATTCTCGTGAAACAGTAATAGCCGAACTCAAAAAAGATCCGGAGTTCAAAAATATATACAATTATTTGGCCGACCCTGAGAATTTCAATCATCCGGATATTGTGCCGATAAGAAATAGGGCCGAAAATTACGAATTAATTGACGGACTGTTATTCTATACGAAAGCTACTAATGAGAATCATGAATATAGACCGGTTATCCCAGCTAGCATGAGGTTGAATGTATTAGAAGAGTTGCATGATTGTGCCATTTCGGCTCATTTAGGTATAAGAAAAACTGTTCAGAGAGTTCGCGAGGCAGTTTTCTTTCCAGAACTGCAAAAGTTTACTAGGGCGTATGTCCAGTCGTGCCCAACATGTCAATTAAATAATTATGTTAATTTCCGCCCGGCCGGGTTCCTAAATAGTATTAAATCAGAATTCCCAAATCAAATAATAGGCATCGATTTACTTGGACCTTACCCTCGAAGTAAAGTTAATAAAAGCCGATATCTTTTAGTTATAGTGGATCATTTTAGCAAATGGTTAGAGTTAATTCCGTTAAAACGCGCGTCTGCAAAAATTGTAGTAGATTCAATTCTAAATAAGTATATTTTAAAATACGGGGCGCCCCTAAAAGTTATTTCAGACAATGGTCCTCAGTTTGTTAGTAAAATGTTTGAGGAAATGTGTGCAAAACTGGGCATACGTCATCTAAAGATGGTCCCGTATCGTCCGCAGTCAAACATAGCGGAACGGGTGAATAGAAATGTAGTGAAAATAATTCGTAGTTATGTGAAAAACTATCACTCTACCTGGGATAGCCATATAAATGAATTTGCATTTGCCCTTAGGACCGCCAAACACGATACTACACAAAAAACACCCGCTGAACTCTTCTTAGGAAGAAAGATCTTGACCCCCCTAGATAAACTGTTCTTTGTACAGGAAAGGGCAGAAGAATTTAAAATGAGTGATATACAAAAGTTAATACGGGAAGCGACGGAAAATATAGAAATGGCCCAAAGAAAACAGAAATTGTACTATGACCTAAAAAGAAGAGAGGTCAAGTACAATGTGGGAGATGAAGTGTTGAAGATTAAACACAACTTGTCAAATGCCCCAGAGGAAAAGGTGGGGAAATTTTTTCCGCGTTTTGAAGGCCCGTTCACAATTGAACAAATTACGGGGGCAGTGGTTATATTAAAAAGAAATGATGGTCAAACGCTCAAAGCGAATGTGGACCAAATAAAACCGTTCTATAATCGCAGCAAAATGGCTGTATTTAAAGATTCGTTTCAGGATCCGAGGCAATCGACTAGCCAGGAAGATATACGTCAGCAAAAACAGCAGGAACCAGCTACAACGGCATCGAAATGTCAGAAGAAGAAAGCTCCCCCCCAACAAAGAAATAAGAACCAAAAAGGTGGTTTCAAAAGAAAGTCTCACGATGCAGGTGAACAAATCTACGAACGGAATTACGAGCGCACCAAGAGAAGAAAGCAGAATGGGCAAGGGAAGCCCAATGTATCCAAAAGAACTGTGGAATCATCGGACAGGTGCCTGAGAAGCAAGAAACGTCGATTGCAGCCTGAGAATCAACTTCCCGAATACAGCAGGAACCAGGACAAGCAACGAGCAAGGGCCCAGGAGAGAAGGGCCCAGTCCACCAAACGTCCAGCGGAGCAACCTCCTCTACAAAGGAAATTGCCGAGGATACAACGACGGAATTTCAAAAGAAAAAGAGACGAGCAGGCTCCGAAAGAACAACGAAAAACGAGGAAACTGAACCAGGCCACAACTTACTCAAGTTTTAAAGATTGGGCCAAGAAAAGGATGGACGATCATAATAAGATAAGTACAATTTCGTATTCAAAAGTTTAGTTAATTTTTGAGTATACTGCAAGTTGCAGGACTGATTTTACCTCAAGCGAGGTTGACTTTTACGCCAAGTGAGCGATAAGTTCTCATATGGAAAGTAAAATGTTTTGTTAAAAGAAATTGTAATTCTTAAAGATTTAAAATTACTTAATTTTGTAAATAGATTAATTCTGTAAAAGCAATGAATTGCTGAAAAGAATATGTTAACTAAATGATTTTGTACGACGCTTTGTCTAAAGACTTGTAAAATGTCTAGAATGAAAATTCGGAAAATTGAAAAACACGATTTAGTCTGTAGACTATTAATTCAATGTAATTTGATATTTCAAGAAAGTACCTTGAGAAAGGAATAGGAAGCACTTGCTGTAAGCTTAGAAATTTAACCTATATTTCTGTAAGCTTAGAAATTTAACTTCTATTTGCATTTCAGGATTGCTGTGAAATTGTTAATGTGTTATGAAATGTAACAAATAATATTATGCTAGCAATGCACGTTAAGTGCAATATTAATGTGAATGTTGTGTGCAAACTGCGAATTTGTATGCATGAAAAGTTAAAGATTCACTATTTTAGAATGCAAGTGTTAATTAGGCTCTCCACCAAATACACTTAAAGTGTTAGACATAAAGCTAGTGAGAACCTTAGGATTAGCTGGTTATAGGGCGTTTTTTTCAGGTCTCGTATGTCAAGTTCTAACTAATGTTAGTCGATTGTAGGTGGAAGAGTTGAACACCCCCGAACACATAAAAACCCGCAATGGCGGTTTGCTTTACATCCAACACCGGTGAGAGAGCATACGGGGGAAGAATTTAATTGTGCTTGAATGATAATGTGTGTGTGCAAAATTACACAGAAAAAAAAAAAAAGGATTTGTACCACTTAGAATTATTCTGTTATTATGTCATACTAAAGTTGTTTTCCTTCCAGATTTTGCTGGAAGGAGTAAGACTGTTTGAAGAATAAGACTTGAAAAAAAAAATGTTGAAGATTGTTGTTCCAGAAAATTTCGTCTGTATTTTACACAAACATATATTGCCTTGTAAGAGTTGGCCTAAGTTTAGAACAGTGAAATTTTCGACTATTTAGAATTGCTAGTTTTCAACATGGTCCGTTTGGACCAAAGTAGTTTAACTATCGCAATTCTGGCGGGAAGTATGTAAGGTTTTAGTTAAACTAACCAAGTTTATTTTAATTTAAATCTTTTCTATCTCCTCTCTGCTTCAACTTCCTGTCAGAAGAAGCGCGCGTTTTTAGCTTATGCTAATTTTTGAAGTTCAGCCAAGCACTATTTAAGCCAGAGGTAGAAACCTCTCGGTGTGTGAGAGCTTTGCCTCAGATCACGGTCACGCTGCTCAACGTTCGCCTGACCAGCTAGCAGTTTAAATTTATAAGCCATAGTGCTTACTACGTGATTGCATTGTAAAATAAATTAAAGTGCGGTAGTATTTAGTATACCTTGCTACGCACCCTTTTAGATAGAGGCCAACTTCCGCGAATTGCTCTGCGAAGCAAAGTTTAATTTAAGTTCTATTTTAATTTATTTAAATTTATTTGATTGTTAAGTTCGACCAAAGTGTGGTCTGTTACGTTCTGTATCTCTCCCGAATTGGGAGGTTTGTATTTAATAGTGATTGAATAAAAGAGGATTTCAAATCCCTTCACGTGCAGTTATTCTCCAGCCCAGCAGTTACACCAGAACATAGCGTACCTTCCGCTCCCTGTTCCAGTTCAGGACTTAGAATTTGAGGATAAGAACCTTGTAAGTAATTCACCATGTTTGCAAAGAGTATGCACAGAACACTAAGTCCTGATATATCCAGTTCACGAATTTCAGAAAGTCACTCTTGCCACCAGCGTTTTGAAGGGCCAAGAGCTAAATTGGTTCAAGTGTATTGGAAAGAATCTCTTGGGGGAACCGGGAAGCTCCACATACACTTACGAAAATTTTAAAAATTCCTTGGTGAAAGCATTTCCTATAGTACGAGACCGAGCCAGACTGGAGGCGGAACTTTTTAGTCGCTATCAGGAAAAGATAGATCATTTGTCAAATTTTATCTTGAGAAAAATTCAAGTTTTCAAGCTCTTGTATGGAAGTCGCCCGGATCCTGAAATTATTCAAATTATACTTCCTAGGCTACTGCCCCAAGTTCAAGATTTCATCGAGCTAAGAAACCCAACGACGTTAGATAAATTATTTGAGCTCGCTGTGCAATTTGAAAGCCGAAGAACAGCAGACAACGAACGACGTCGCCAATTTGAGCGAAGAAGTCAGTGGAGTTCGCCAAGACCCCAGCAGAAGCAAAACCAGAGTTACGGGAACAAGGCGCAGCAATGGCCGAAGAAAGAGGTATCTCCTAAATCGAGCGGCGAACGACAAAAATTTAATCGAAAAACGAGTAAAGATGCAGAAGGCAACCAGAATAAGAAGAATTTAAACTAAGATGGACTTCTGCGAGGAAGGTGAAGTCCGAAGTCGCGTAAAATCCTTCCACAATTAATTTAAACACCGTGGTCGTGAAAAATTTAAGTTTACCGAAGACTGAAGTTTTAATTAACAACATCCACAGAAAGGGAAATTCTCGCAGTGTTATTAGCAGTGCATAAATTTCGTGTTTTCTTTGGAAGTTCTCCAGTAACTGTATATACCGCCCACGCTGCGGTCACAAGACTCTCAAAAATTTATCATCCAGATTAATAAGGTGGGCACTTAAATTACAAGAATATAATCTAGTAATTAAACACACGCCGAGAAAAGAAAATGTTGTGGCAGATGCTTTAAGCAGAATTAATTTGGATGAAAATGGAAATACAGTTAAAATAGCCATGCTGACATCCAAAGTATTAGATTCCCGTGAAACAGTAATAGCCGAACTCAAAAAAGATCCGGAGTTCAAAAATATATAGAATTATTTGGCCGACCCTGAGAATTTCAGTCATCCGGATATTGTGCCGATAAGAAATAGGGCCGCAAATTACGAAATAATTGACAGACTTTTATTTTATACGAAAACGACTAATGAAAACCACGATTTTGGACCGGTTATTCCAGCTAGTATTAGATTGAATGTATTAAGAGGAGTTGCACGATTCGGCCATTTCGGGGCATTTGGGCATAAGAAAAACTGTCCAAAGAGTTCGCGAGGCAGTTTTCTTTCCAGAACTGCAAAAGTTTGCTAGGGCGTATGTCCAGTCGTACCCAACATGTCAGTTTAATAGTTATGTTAATTTCCGCACGGCCGGGTTCCTAAATAGTGTTAAATGGACTGGATCTGCTAACTATCATCAAGAAGCATACTTATCATTATTATATAATGGAAGACGTTACTTGGAAATATATTCATGCAAACAAGATACGAGAGTTCAAGATTGCTGTGAATAATGTCGGTGTAATATATGATGCAGACGGTTGATTTCGAAGAGGTTGAAAAAACCTTTCAAGAATTCTTCCACTGAAAGGAGAGGAATACTGTTCTGATGAGGAGTTTGATATTACTCACTTCGAACGACGTAAGAGAAACCAGCTCATGGAAATTTTATGAAAACATGGGAATCTAATGTCTGTTGGTCCAAAAATATCCAATATGTAAGACATAATAGCAAACGAAGAAACAGAAGCCGTACCGTAGACCTCAAATTCTAAAAAATGAAGTTGTTTGACAAATGGATGAGTTATTGCCGCTGAAACTACTCCAATAAAAATACCACAGACCTAATTTACTAGGTATTAAAGTCCAATTATATCACTTTGAAGATAAAAGGTCTTAAAGGATACTGGCAAATACGATTAAACCATGAGTGTCAACACTTGACTTTTGTTGTGACACCCCAAGGACAATGTGGTTTTGTAGTTTCACTCTTTCGATCAAAAACTTTCCAGAGGACTGTGAACAAAGTTCTCACCAAGCATAAAGACTATACTGAGTCTTATATTGATGACGTGACTTAATGATATAATTATATTTTCCGGAACTATGAAATATGACTGAACGACAATAATGCTTGAAGGATTATGAACATTGCATTGATGCCATTTGACTATTTGTTAAGAGTTAAAATGCCAGACTTTGAAATTTTCCTAATTTCATTTAATATGATTAATATTTAGACATAGTTCGGTAAAGTATAACAAGTGTAACGTTAATGACGAATTTGTACTAATTTTTATGTGTAAGATAATTTTAAAGATTTAGGTTTAAGGACAAGTTAATAGAATGTTACATTTTTATGATTAAGATTAGTGAATTTATGTTGAAATAATTTTGAAAATTGTAAGTATTGACTAATTAAGTTCGAAAATTTCATAAATATTAGTTTTCTTTGTTGTTTCAAAAATTGTTTACGTGTGGATTTGACAAGTTACTTAAAGACGCAAACAAACCTTTTTGTGGGGAAGGTGTCATGATATGATAATTACCATGCATGTGCACTTTAGTTGAACGTCGCGCTCTTTTGTAATTCCACCACGGAATACGGATTCAAGACTATTAGAACTGTATATTACTATAAGGCTGATAAAGCCGTAGTGTTTATTTTAATTTCTGATTGCTATTTTTATTTTGAAAAAAGCCTTTCCTGTACCTTCTCATTTTCCCACTACGTCTCCCTACTATGATGAGTTTTTGGGATTACGTTTTATGTAAATGAGGTAGAAGCAAGTATTAAGGCTGAAGTTTGGATCACTTCACTAGAAGAGTGTAGAATGGTGTAGATAAGCGGGTTCTGCCTTCCGAACACATTGTTGCTGCTAATCTAAGCTTATTTATTATTCAGCCGTGTTGTGACGCTCCTCCAAGTTTATACCGCTGGTTTTAATTAAGGGCTAACTCTGCTAGTTTATTATGTGCTGCTTCGGCTGGTTTAATTTAGTTAGCATTAGATTAGTTTTATATTTTCTGCCTTGAGTTAAAGTCCAAGTGGAGGCTTATTGGAAGCTCGAAAAGGAGCCATCTGTTAACTTATTTTGAGTTGGAATAAAGGGTAAATTTTAACTTTCTTTGGATTGTTTACTTACAAGAACTCAGCGAATAGTCGCTACACATTTCTTCAATATTCTAATTCTCAAGAAAACCCAACTGAGCTAGGATATTACAAGCTGTTTTTTCCTTCCTTTCCGCATACCTTCGTGCTTAACTCGAAGCATACTCTATGCGTATTCGAGAGGTTAACTCTTTGAAGGGCGATGGTTACTTACAGTAACCACCTTTTCTATTGAACATCTTACTCACTCGTGTAAGTGGTTTTCAAGACTGACCATTTCTAAAGATCAACTGTAGCTCACTAGATGGCAATCAAGAAACATAAGCCAATAGTTGATGCAGCAATTCGTCTTCAAGAAAATAAGCATCCGCCATCGAAGACAACATCATGACGATGTGAACTCTGCAGCACCAGGAAAAGCCTGTAAGAACAGTGTGGGAATGCAACACATGCCAAAGTTGCACTCTGCTTGTAAAGGAAAAACTGTTTCCATGAGTACTATAAAGATTGATTTGTAAGGATGTGTTCTGTGGGCGGTGGTCACTGACACTAACCACCAGACGTGGTCATTTGTTTTTCATGCGTCTTGGACAAAATATATAATTGTCGCAAATAATTTCATCGTAACACTTGATATAGTAAATAAAACAAGAGTTTTGTTGAAAAAGTTAATTACGTTTTCCTGATCCTCAAAGAGTTAAGGTTACGAACCTCAGCAAAAGAACTCCGCATTTTTCAAGTCTCCTGCTTGGAAAAAAACCTAATGATTCTGCAAGTGGGGTCCGAACTAACAGGTGACGGGCGACATTTCCTCACAACCAGGATATGAAGATTGGGTCTTCTAATCCACACTCGCTCTTTAAAAGGGAGATACTATATAAGTTATTTTATTCCTCTTTACCGCATGTCTTGGTGGTGTAAGTGGAAGCATACTCGACGCGAGAAGTCCAGGGTTCGAGTCCCGGCCAGGGTATTGCACAATATTCATGTCTCCAACTTCAAAAAAACCTATTTACTCTGCAGGATTACTTACTCTTCGCTGTAGAGCAGCAGAAAATTGTTCTCGTTATTAACTTTATGCAAATAATCTCTGTTTATTGTATTCGCGTTACAATAACGTGTTTGTTTTATATCGCCTAGTAGGCTTTATGAAAATGCCTGCACCACGTCACGTATATGATAAATGTACCAAGAACCGACCTCAAATGGGCGAACCAAACTCGGTAGCAAGTTAAATTCTTTAGAAATAATTGTAATCCAAGTCTTATTTGCCGAAGGACACGAAATGGTTAAGACCGCTGAATTCGAGTCAGCAAATGTGCAACTTGAATAGCGTTGCCATCTTTTCTCCCGGTATGTTTTAAATACAAGATAATTTTCTTATTAAGACCTCTATGAAGTCATTATTTCTTTTCGATCGACAATCTTGCGAGAATTTTCTCAGTCAATTAACCAAACCAAATCGAAAACTTAATTATTAATGATTAATAATATCTAGCATTTAAAGCAAGTTAGAAGAATTATCCCGTAATTTGATTAAATTTTATCTCACTATTATTGATTAATATTCATACAAATGCATCTGATTTATGCAAGTAGTAAAGCAAGTCACTCCAATCGGCTAAAACTATACTCACGTGCAAAATTAACAGAACTTACCCAATATGCCGAATTTCTGAAAAACTAATGGATAGATTTTTAATGAAATTTGGTATGAATAGACACAACAGAGAAACAGATTTATCATTCAAAAGTTATTTTATGTAGTCACTATTATTGGTAAAGGCCGGGATGTCCGAATGTACATTTATAATAGTTACGTACCATTCACAAAAGTCACGCATGATTATCAGTAAAGCCTACGGTGCAGGGCTGTCCAAAATTTCGCGTTGTGATATCGAATTAAAAATGTGTCTAATGGTGTATGATCACCTCTTACAGCTAGATCGCGTAGCGTGACGGCAAACTGATAGGAAGCAGCTGAAATGTCCCTGAGGCAGTCGATCCCACTCCTGCAGCAAAGCAGTTTTCAGCTCCGAGTTGGCTTTCGGAGGAGAACGCCGAGATAGAATTGTTCTCCCAAGAGCTTCCAACAGGCAATCGTCGACAAGCTGAGCCCTATATGTGAAAGAGAATTATATTCCAATAACAGGAATCTAAGAACAACTGTGGCAGTGAAGAGTCAAACATAGGGCTTTAACATCTTCTCTGTATAGTCATAACAGTCACGGAGACTTTGTAAAGCCCGTCTATGGGTGTGAAATTGCCCCGCATAATGTCTCCCAAATTTTTTCGATTTCACCCACCACCACGGGAATGATCCTTTTTCTTGATGGCGGAGAGATGGTATCGTGTTCTAGACTCTCTGCAATACAAGTACGCCGAGAATCAGTGCCCAAGACGAATCTCGATTCAACTCTAAAACGCACGGTGCTTGCTGAAGTCTGTTCCAAGCCGCATGTTGTCTGCACAATGCTAAACGCGCTCTCTTTTGTGCTGCAGTAAGCGGGCCGAAACAGCGAGTTTTCTGGAGTTTTCTATCTCATGAAGCCCTCCAGCATCTATAGGCTGTGAAAATTTGATTTCAGTGGCAGCATGCAGCTCATGTGAGAGTTGTGAAGCTGTAGTAGTCTTTTGTTGCCACGCTGGAAGTACCAATTAGCGACTCTCATCCGTCGCTGTGCATTTTGGTTGACCTTATCTAGGTCTCCACTTTATAAATCCAGTGTCTTGAAACTATTTCCACAAATGATCGACGACACTACGCATTAAAGGGAGCTCTGCAGCCACCTGCGCTTTAACAGGCCTGACTTCAAACTACCGACCAATTCTGCATCTCATTTAGTCATCCATACGTTCTTAGCTACTGATTTTACTTGGTATAAAATTTTGGGCTCGGCCCAATGAATTCATAAAACCGACCTTATTAGGTGGCCTAGGCTACCCAACTCTTGAGAGAAACACGGAGAATGTCCACAACTGTGCAGACACGCACGTATACACTTACGTATTCAATCCTAAATATTCGGATAATTCTTCGGCAGCATAATTTTTACCTTTGGTTCAATGCTTTTGGTATAAATTGGCAGAATTTTCTATTTTCTTAATTTTGCGGACGAGTGTAGTAGCTTTTTGAAGGAAATGTAGTTTTTAATTTTATGATGTTTTTTGCTTGTAATTTAATGCTGCAAGGAACAGAAAAGTTAAATATAATCTGAAAATCAAAAAACTATAAATTTTTGTAAAATTGCATGCTGAATAAAGGAAATCCTTTGAAAACTGGTTATATTATCCATAAAACGTAAGTTAGTAATAATCAAGTAGATTGGTAACGTTAGAAAAAAAATATTGAATATTTTTCTTAATTTAATGCTGCAAGGAACAGAAAAGTTAAATATAATCTGAAAATCAAAAAACTATAAATTTTTGTAAAATTGCATGCTGAATAAAGGAAATCCTTTGAAAACTGGCTATATTATCCATAAAACGTAAGTTAGTAATAATCAAGTAGATTGGTAACGTTAGAAAAAAAATATTGAATATTTTTCTTCGTTAAAAGAAAAAATAACATAAAAGCTTAAAGTTAGCGTAGCGCTTTTTAGATTCAGTATATTATTATTTATATTGTTTCGACGTTTTTCTTATTCATTAAAAATATATTTTTAAGGTTTCTTGTTAAAATTATAAGACATTCTATATTCCTTTTTATTAAATGTTTAAAGCTGCAATTAAAAATCCTATAAGAATTATGGTGTTCTGATTTAAGATGATTTTCTTTACTGTGTAGGGTTTATATTTATTTTAACTAACATTTATTTTAAGTTAATATTCCTTTACTGTTTAGGCTTCATTTTCCCCTAGAAATGCCCGTGCCAGAGTATGTAAATTGTAGTAGCACGCACAGTTTATTCAAATTTAGCGGAAGCTAGTTGAATTAAACAGTAGACGAAACCAGAGTGTGAGGTTCTTGCTTTGAAACTACGCTGGAGATATTGCTCGGTAGAATTTAGATCAACGCGTATCGGCCTGTGTGAGTAGCTTTGCAGAAGTGCTAATTTTCAACCGTTTAATCAGTAATCTTGTTGAATATCAGCGATAATTAAAAACGCGGTTAGTTAGGATCTCAAAGCCTCGTCGATAATGTTTGATATTTGTTCATCTAGTTCTTAATTTCAATTATACCTTACTTTTAGTTGAACCGCCGGGTTGGCGCAGTTTGTGAGCGTCGAATAGACGCAGTTGTAATTTTAAAGGTACAATAAAAGGGTTTCAACCCCTTCGCACGTTTTTGTGTGACTTCACGCACAGCAGCACTCACTATCCCAGTGTCTGACAAGTTGGGCCAGCGAGATCTACATTTGGTGCCCGAAAATCTCACGAACTCAAATGGCCGATAATTCAGTGGAAGCTCCTGTAGAATTTCAAGATCAAGTTATAGCTAACCAGTTGGAAGGGTTTGGATATTTAATTCAAACTATGAAGGCATCTATCAAGCCAACCGTTAGTTTTGACGGAAAAAATTCTGTGGCGACATTTTTAGAAGGCCTAGAGAATCATATCCAGCTGTATCCTGTGCCCGAAAGGCAAAATTTGCAATCGCCACGTCTGCGTTAAGAGGAAAGGCCGCACTATAGGGGGAAAACATTGGAAAATTTTTATTAGGAGAATTTGGAGGTCAAGTATACACGTTTGAAAATTTTAAAGAATCGTTGTTAAAAGCATTTCCCATAGTGAAAGACCGAGCAAAGCTGGAAGCTGAACTTTACAGTTTTTATCAGCGAAACATCGAAGAGTTAACATAGTTCATTTTACGAAAAATCAAGCTGGTAAATATGCTGTATGGGAAGAAACCCGATAATGAGGTAATTGAAATAATCTTACCCAGATTACTACCTGCTGTCCAAGACTTTATGGAAATCCGAAATCCAAGCTCCTTGCAGGAACTCTTCGAGTTGGCGGTCAAATTCCAGAACCGACGAATAGCGGAAAAATCTAGAGGGACAACGTATCTTCAAGGTCCCCGAAAACAGTTCTCAAAGCAAGCGGCCGATAAGACGAAACACTCTTATGGAGGAAAGAGTTATCAAGCCAATTCACCGAAGAACGAAGGTCAAAGCGCGAAGAAGAAATTCGAAAAAAAACCGTCCGCGTACCCAGAAGACTGAAAGTCAGAAGAAAACTTTAAACGATTAGAGGGGCCTGTAAAAGCGAGGGTCCAGACGTCTGAAATTTGCAAAATCCCTCAAGAAGATACCTAAACACGGTCGTGATAAAAATTCCCAGTTATCAGTCATCCAAGTCCTGGTCAGCGAAGTCTCGGTAGAAGCGCTCGTGGACACAGGAGCGCAAGGAAACTTCTTGAGCTACAAATTCTACAATGACAACTTTCGTAGACTATGTTTATTTAAAAATAGAAGAGCAGAAATTATAGCCGCCCAAGGAAAAACATGTCAATGTGTAGGAAAATTATCATTAAAACTGCAGATAAAGGAAGAAAATCTTAAAATATTATTTTTCGTGGTGAAAAATTTACAGAACCCAGTGATTTTGGGAATGGATTTCTTGAAGTCCGCGAAAGCCAGATTAGATTTTCAGGAAAATGCAATTACGCTGGAGATGCAACGGCGGGTGTTGGAGCCGGTAAAGGAACTGAATTGGATTTAAGTCATTTCACTCTTGAAGAAAGCCAAGCTGTTCATCAGGTGGTGAGTACGTTTTCAAATTTGTTTTCAGAACGTCCGGGAAATTGTCAAATTGTAACTCATGACATACAACTAACATGCAATAAACCCTGTAGGGTCAAACCCTACAGGTATAAACAGAAAGAGCTCATTATTGAATAATATATAAAGGAAATGCTGCAAAATCAGATTATTTCGCCCATAAACAGTGATTAAGCGAGTCCAGTGGTACTATGTAGGAAAAAGAATGATTTCCCGCCCTCAGATAAAAAAAGCTTGGAGGTTTGCTATTGATTATAGGAAATTAAATAGCATTACAAAGTTCCCGGTTTACCCTCTGCCGGTGATTGAGGAAATAATTAGAAAGATTAAATCTACGAGATATGTAACTACTTTGGATTTAACAACGGGCTACTATCAGATAGCTATGAAACCGGAAGATATACATAAAACCGCGTTTATCACAAAATCAGGCACTTATGCATTTTTACGCATGACCTTTGGGCTGTGTGGGGCCCCGTCGACATTTCAGAGAGCTATGGACATTGTTCTAAAACCTGCCCCAGGAAAATCGACTTTAATTTATTTAGATGATTTAATTATAACAAGTAGTTCGTTGGAGCAGCATATTAAGGACTTGCAGGAAGTTTTATCGTTATTAAAAGAGGCCGGTCTAACAATTAACCCATCGAAATGCAAGTTCGCGACAAGAGAACATAAATACTTAGGATATAAAATTTCGTAAAAGGGCATAGAAACCCAAGATTCAAAGATAAAGGCTATCAAAAGTTTCCCCTCTCCTAAAACCGCAAAGAAACTGTCTTCTTTCCTCGGGTTATGCTCTTATTATCGATCATTCATAAAGGATTTCTCTAATATTGTAGAACCGTTGTTAGTACTTAAAAGATAGAAAAGTAAGTTTACATGGACAGCAGAGGCGAATACAGCTTTTGAAGAGTTAAAAGAAACGCTCATCAACGCCCCTGTTTTGAAAATTCCCGGAAGGTGACGAAAATTTAGAAATTGCAGCCGACGCTTCGGACTATGCCATAGGTGCGGTGCTCATGCAGAAAGCGCATCCTTTAGCATTTTTTAGTAAAACATTAAACGCTACCCAAAGGAATTATACAGCGACGGAGCGAGAAACATTAGCAGTATTAATGGCTGTACAGAAGTTTCGAGTTCATTTTGGCAAAGCCCCAGTAACGGTCTTTTCGGATCATGCGGCCGTTGGTAGACTTTACTCGGGAAAAAATCTAACGCCCAGGTTAATAAGATGGGCTCTAAAACTTCAAGAATATAACCTAATAATTAAGTATAAACCGGGAAAGGAAAATAATGTCGCGGACGCACTATCCCGAATAAAACTGGACGATGAAGGAAATGAACTCAAATGCACTGTGTTAACTTCTAAAATCATAGATTCTAGAGAGACAATTATTGCTGAATTGAAAGCTGATCCTGAATTCGGAAATATTTACGCTTATTTAAAAGACCCTGATAATTTCGAAAACCCAGATGTGGCCGCAATAAGAAGTAGAGCACAGAACTATGAGATAATAGATAATTTATTGTTTTATACTAAATCAACAAACGAAAACTTCGAGTATAGGCCAGTCATCCCAGCCTCGCTTCGATTGAGCATTTTGAAGGAATTACACGACGCGCCAACATCGGGTCATTTGGGGATCAGAAAAACAATAAAAAGGGTACGCGAGGCGGTATATTTCCCGCAATTATACAAAATAGTAACTGCGTATGTCAGGTCCTGCAAGCAATGTCAGTTAATTAATGATATTAATTATAGCCCGGCCGGGTACTTAAATAGCATTCGCGCTACATTTCCGAATGAAATATTAGGCATAGATCTTCTTGGCCCTTTCCCCCAGAGTGAGTTAAATAAAAATCGTTATCTTTTAGTAATTGTAGATCATTTTTCAAAGTGGACAGAAATTGTTGCACTTAAACGTGCATCAGCCAAAACAGTTGCAGATGCATTCTTACACAGGTACATTTTCAAATACGGTGCACCGATAAAAGTCATTAGCGATAACGGCAAACAATTCGTTAGCCAAATTTTCGAGAACATTTGCTCTGGACTTGGCATACGCCATATCAAGATGGTTCCGTGCAGACCACAGGCAAACATCTCGGAAAGAGTTAATAAAAATATTGTAAAAATAATTCGAAGTTATGTTAGCACACATCACAAGCGCTGGGATGGCTACATAGATGAGTTAGCTTATGCTTTAAGAACAGCAAGTCATGACACCACTGGAAAAATGCCAGCGGAATTATTTTTAGGGCGTAAGTTAATACCACCACTAGATAAATTATTCTTTGTTCAACAAAGGGAACAAGAATTCAGGCAAAAAGATATACAGAAATTGATTCATGAGGCGGTTAAAAATTCGGATACTGCAAGAAACAGACAGAAGCTCTACTACGATCGAAAACGCCGTGAAGCAGATTTTAAAGTGGAGGCAAAGTTTTAAAAAGAAAATTTTGTTTATCAAATGCACCAGAGAACTTCTCCGCAAAATTGGCTCCGAGATTTGAAGGTCCCTATATTATTCAGGAAATCGAGGGAGCATATTATATCTTAAGAAAGAGAGAGGGAAACCTATAAAGCAAGTCCCGACCAGGTAAAAAGGTATTATCAGAAGAATGACTTTGAAGTTCTTTAACGTTTATTGGAGGACTGAAGTGTCCAACAATTGGAAGATCCAGAAGCAAGGCCGCCTGCTCCGCCACCCAAGAAGCAGAGAACCGCCGAAGACCAGAGCCCTTTTACAAGTTATGCAAGAATCCCGAAAAGAAGGACTGAAAACCTCCAGACTCCAGCAGAGGAAAAGGTTAAGCGAACAACTACGTCCCGTAAAGAATCCTTGCAAGATAGCAAGAGGAAAAAACTAGTAAGAAGATCCCACAACAGAAAAGCCGAGTCAACGCAGCCGCGTCCAGTTCCGGATATCCAAAGAGAAACAAGGCCGCCGATCCTGCGAAAAAAAAAGACAACAAGAGCGAAAAGATTTCAACCAGCAGAAAAAAATTCAGGCAAGAACCCAGACCAGAGGTCCCCCAAAACAGCCATCTAGGTGCCAAGAGGAAAAGGCAGGAACCGAAATACTAACACCCCAAAAGACCAGCATGTAGAGGCCAGAACAGAAAGCCTATGGAGGAGAGCCCAAGAAGTCAAAGGCGCAAGCTGACTGTTATGAATTCCTTGGCATATACAGAGTTCTGTGAAAACAGGACGACTGATTTCCAAGCATCGAAAAGTCAAAGATAAGTTAATCCTTCTATAAATTTTTCTTTTGTTCTGAACTGTATGTGTAAATACGGAGTTTCTAGGTGTTGAAAGAAGTCAGTTTGTCTCGGTTGAGGCTTAGTTTTGTTTACTGTATTTAGCGAAAGCAAAGCAAGATTTTATTTTAAGTGTAATGTCTAAGAACAACTAGTTCATGTCGGTCGAAAGACTGATTCTGTTACGTTAAAGCCAAAATTTGGCCAGATGTAAAATATCTTCGTATTTTATGTATTAATGGAATATTTAGTTTCAGGGCCGCCAGCTTGGCGAAGAAGCGGGAAGTAACATATTTTTTTTTTCTTGTTCATCTTATTGTAAATTGTAAAAATTATATGTATTAGAAAATTGTAAAGTATATGTAAATACTTTAAAGCTATGTAAAAGTGGAATTTAGTCAAAAAGCATAAAATTTTACATACTAAAAGTAAATGCCAAAAGAAACGAGTTAAAATCTAAATGTTAAATAGAAGATAAAATCATGCGTTGGAGGGAAAGCCTGCATGTGAAAAGTTCAATGAGGGAAATTTAGAATGAAGGCGGATTTTAGGGTTCTCCACCCACACTTGAGTTTAAGAAGATTAAATATAGCTCATCGAGATTTAGTATGATGGACTAGGGTGTGTCGTAGTTGGTTGATCGAATTCTAACAAATCATTGTGGTTAGGGGAAGTGTTGATATACAAAAACATGAAATATTCCCGTTGGACACCACAAATAAAGTGGAGAACCGGGGCAAAGCAAGTTAAATTAAGGTTTGCATGAAGAATGAATGAATGTGAAATAAACAGTTAAATAAGAAAAAGAAAATCATCGAAAAGTAAAATGCTACCGAGTATTAAGAAAGTGTAAATCATAATGTATTTTCAGTATACTCATGATTGTTCCTTCCAGAAAGACTGAATGATAAACAACGGCAGTAGAGAGGATTCAGCACGAAGAAATTGTAATAGCGACGCCAAACATTGTAAAATTTCATAGCCAAATGTTGTTTTATGTAAATCTGGCTCTTGAATTTTAGGTTAGAATGTTGAAACTTTTCAACAGGTCGTTTCTAGGACCTACTTCCAAGTGTTAAACATTCTGGCAAGGGCAAATGTAGGGTTTATATTTATTTTAACTAACATTTATTTTAAGTTAATATTCCTTTCCTGTTTCGCCTTCATTTCCCCCTAGAAATGCCCGTGCCAGAGTATGTAAATTGTAGTAGCACGCTCAGTTTATTCAAATTTAGCGGAAGCTAATTGAATTAAATAGTAGACGAAACCAGAGTGGGAGATTCTTGCTTTGAAACTACGCTGGAGATATTGCTCGGTAGAATTTAGATCAGCGCGTATCGGCCTGTGTGCCTAGCTTTGCAGAAGTGCTAGATTTCAACCGTTAAATCAGTAATCTTGCTGAATATCAGCGATAATTAAAAACGCGGTTAGTTAGGATCTCAGAGCCTCGTCGATAGTATTTGATATTTGTTCATCTAGTTCTTATTTTCAGTTTTACCTTACTTTTATTTGAACCGCCGGGTTGGCGCAGTTTGTGAACGTCGAGTAGACGCAGTTGTAATTTTAAAGGTACAATAAAAGGGTTTCAACCCCTTCGCACGTTTTTGAGTTACTTCACGCATAACAGCACTCATTATCCCAGTGTCTGACAAGTTGGGCCAACGAAATCTTACAACTGAATACAAAAGTTTATGGATATGGTTAAATTTGAATATATACACCACACGTGTTTTGCTTTTCGCCTCAGGTGATAAAAATATATACGCACTGCTATATTATATTATAGATATTTCTGACGTCAAAATATTCTGTTTTAGAGGATAATTATTTTTCATATTGTTTATTACTTCCTCGTACGAAATAAAGGAAGTACTTTAATCACGAAAAATTCCGGGTATCATATTTCAAGGAAAATGTCCATTTTGACCACTATCGAATGCAATTTAACGATTTTTTTGAGTATCATCTGTACGTAAGGACAGAATGAAGGACTGTTTTGTCCCAAACAGATTATAAAATTGATTTAAAATGGATTCAGAAGGGATTTTTTTGTGAGGTCTGTACGTACGTATATGTGTATGTATCTCGTATAACTCAAAAACGAGTAGCCTCAGAACTTTGAAATTTGCATATGGGACTTCTATAACATGTCGTAGTTGTGAACCTCCGTGCTTGTTTTCAGTCGGCCACCAAAAATAGACTTTTAAAATAAATTAGATTTGGAAAGAAAGTTTGATTAATTTAAAACGGTTTAAAGTCTCAGGGAATTAAGTGGAAAGAGTTGAACTAAGAAGATTAAAAATTTTTATTTTTTATTGTTTTGGTTTTAATATGTACAAGCTTCCTCTTTTTTATATTTTTTCCTCTTTGAAGTGAACATTTTCGTTACCATTTTACAATTTTCTTTAATTTGCGTTTTACCAGTTTATATTGTAACACGGAGAAAATAGGAGTAAACTTCGAATATTTGATACGGCATTTTCTTTTTCGTTCCGATTTTTGAGAATTTGAAAAAAATATTATATATATGTGTGTGTATATGTGTGTATACCCACTCTGTCACTCGGTTCCGTGAGCTCAGTTCTTTGTATTCTTATATGTCGGTAAACTTTTTTTTTTTTTTGCTTTGAAAATGATTGAATTATGCTGTTCGTATCTTCCGGTTAAGGTTTTTGTGCCTTTAGCTAATCTGCACGCAATAGTTGTAGAATTATCAACATTTTAAAAGTTGTTTAAGTGCGCCTAAGCCTAATTTTTTCTTACCATTGCAGTCATATTTGTTTACATTTGAAACTTAGCAAAATAGTTAAATTAAATCTTTCTGCACCTTCAGTGTCTTTTTGCTGAGTGGGACGAAAAGGAAACTTTTAGTTTTGCGTGCGGAAATATCTGCCTTCTCGCCTGCTAGACGAATTGTTTGCTTTTGTGTAGAAACTCTAATTTTAATTGCAATTTTTTTTATTTGTTTTAACTGTATTTGGTGTTTTATTTTTTTTATATTTTTCAATTTTTAATGAACCTATTTTGAGGTTTTATGTATTTTTGCCCTGCCGCGAAGTGAGAACTGAATTAATTGAATGAGAAATATATCTCTAATGAGTTTAGAGGAAATTAGTTTAATTAAAATGCAGCAAAAATGCCTATAATTTAATATTCTATAAACAGAAGTCATGTGGTATTCGCATCAGATTTTTTTTTATTGCATGTGTTTTCGATTATCTGTACAAATCAGTGTATTAATTAGGATGGATAATTGAAATGTTGTGTAGTCGCTAGGAAGAAAGGTATTATAGAGTTAGTGGATTCGATTTGGCAAAATAATAATTTGAAATGTGCATGCTGCTTTTCCTAGAGAACGAGCGAAGAGAAAATATTTCATTTTTGGTCATTAGAAGTGTTTATTTTGATTAGTAATATGTAAATCCGGTTAGAAGGCAGGAATAACAAGTTTCAGAAAAGATGTAAGTCTTGATATTGCTCTAAGCAAATAATTTTTGTTTTATTCACAGTTGTAAAGCATTTTAAGTCTTTTCTCATCCGAGGCGGACATTCCAGGTTTCTCAGAGGCGTCTGGTAAATACCTGCCATCCTTGGCTTCCATGCTCTTCTTTTTCCCGTCGATGCTGAAAGCCGTATTACCGTACAGCATGACGGAGTCGTAGTCGAAAGGCGTCAAGAGGCGATTTTCGTGGGGTTTCAGCTTACTGAAGGCGTAATGCCACTCTGCAAATGACATTAGAAATGAATGACAATGTTGAATGACAAGACTCACGCTATTAAAAGTTTTTATCCTAATTTCCACAAGAGAATGAATGGATGATTAACAAGACATCACTTTTTATTGCCATAAAATACAATGTACGTCCAGAAAGTAAGTTCCGTTTGGTAATAAAAGTAAATTGTGTACAGCTACAGAAAAGTTATTTATTGCACAAAATTCAACAACTCTTAAACTACTTTTCCACATAACTGCCGAAATATTGCAGGCATTTGTCATAGCGTGGCACAAGTTTTTGTATACCTTCTTCATAGAAATTTGCCGCCTGTGTCTTCAACCAGTTGGAAACAGTTTCTTTCAGCTCGTCGTCATTGTTAAAGTGTTGACCGCCAAGGAAAGACTTAAGATGTAAGAACAGATGAAAGTCGCTAGGAGCGAGGTCAGGGCTGTACGGAGGATGGTCAAACACGTCCCAGCCAAATCCCTGTAGGAGGTTTTTCG
>KK117846.1:0-62506 GCA_000611955.2 Stegodyphus mimosarum | reverse complement strand
TTTTTTCCTCGCATTCAGAAAACGAATCACAGATCTGATTTCACAAGCGGCGGGATTTTCAATCAACACCGACATTGTAAACAAGCACAACAAAGCGTACGTGACTGACAGCGATCTCCAAATGGCGCGCGTTTCTTCTCCTTGATACAGAGCGTCTACTGCGCATGTGCGGAACTGCGATCGCAGAGCTGCAGCGGAGATAAATTGAAACGGAACTTACTTTCTGGACGTGCCTCGTAGTATGTATTGATCGTGTTAACCAATGAAAAGCAATGTTTTAATTTTTGTCTACATAATGAGATTTTGCATTTTGTTTTACACCAATAAAACTTAATTTGATTACTTTAAATATACTTTGTTTAACGGAAATAAAATATTTTTCCTTTTAATTTTGTGGTCTCTGTTTGAATAACACATGATAAATAAACAGATAAATAAAATTATCTTACCAATCGTAAAATACCTATTTGGCCTACTGATAAAAATATTAATCCAGTCTTTCATTTTTCTGATCATCCAGACAGACAATGGTTTTATTTATAAAGACATGCAAGAAGATAAAAAGAACTCAGTTATCAGTCTTTTTGACTATCTAGTTAGGCTGTGGTCGTATTTATATCGATGAGCAAATAGACATTAAAATCATTAATCTGTTTTCTTAAGCATACAGACAGGCTGTGGGTTCATTTACAAACTACAAATAAAAAGACACTCAGTTATCCATTTTTCTGACTATCCGAAAAAGTTGTGATTTCTTGCTCCAGGTCAGGGCTTCTTAAACCTTCTTTAGTCACTACCCCTTTTTATCACTGAGATATTTTTCTCGACCCCAGGACCTCATAATATTTTCGAAAATTTTGTGGGTCCCCATAAACATTGTGCAAATCCGACACACACGTGAGTGAAACTGTCAATTTTTTCAGTTCTAATATACTACTGCAGTTTTAGGTTATTAACTTTAATTTCTAATTTTAAGACATAGAATAATGTGAAAATTTTAAATAAGTAACAGACGAAATGACAGCGTCACGTGCAAAGCAAGTAAAATGAACGTGTAATATGATAAAAAGAATATTCGTTTTCGTTTTTGATTTGTCTGTATTGTCTTATCTTTATGTATTTTCCGATACATTGTGTAAAAATATTTGGTAATTCTAAAATTATTATAATAAGTTAAAGAAATATCAAAATTGTTAAAATATTTGGCAACCCCCTGCTGCAGGTCCCGCGACCCCAATGGGGGTCGCGACCCACAGTTTAAGAAACTTTGTTCCAGATAATTGTAATACCATTATAATACTAATTTAATTAACTTTTATTATTAAATATTACGCTGGATCATATTCCGCAAATTGATGCGTCATATGTAATACTGATGCTATTTTTGATACCTGTGTTGTAAATATTTAGTCCTAGGACTTGTTATAGGACTTGATATTCCTGTGTTTTCCACTATTCATATTTGGTTTGGTAACTGCTTTATTGTGTTATTTCGCGTCTTTTATCCCTGTCATAATTTTAAGAAATTGTACTGTTGCATGCTTACGTATTCGTAATGGATTGAATGTACGCAAAACCGACGATAGAGTGATAAAATTTATTTTCTGAAAAGACATTTTACAGCTGTAGAACAAAAGTTGTTTTTACAAAAGTACTCGTATGCACACTCCTTCTCAGTATAGCAGATCACAATCAATCAGTAGTTACTATAAGGTATTTCTTCCATCTTTTTCGCACGCCTTCGTGGTGTAGTGGTCAGCACACTCGAGGCGTAACCGAGAGATCCGTGATTCGATTCCCGCCGAAGGCGTTACTCGTTTTTCATTCTTCTGCTTAAAAAAAAAAACCTAATGACTCTACACCACTTTAAACTACTAAGAATGTTAAACACAACTAGTGCAAAGCGCATCTAAAGAGCGAAGCTAACACGGAGCTATATCAGTAACCTGAAGTCAAATTCAGAGTCAACTGAAGAAATCTTTAGTACCTTCTACTTCTCAAAATTACTGGAAAGCATATATGGCTAAAGTCACATATTAGGGCCAGATATGGTTACAATTACATATAGGGATCAATTACAGTACTAATTATAGTTGTACAGACATATGACCCAAACGCCGCCAAATTGTCTCCCACTTGTGGCAGTTTTGACCAGACCGTCATCAGCTTAGCAATATGTCTCTAACTTAAACATACAGCCATTTACCTTAATGTTAAACAGACTTGCTCCTGTAATCTTTTTTTTTCGGGAAAAAAGTAACCTCTTCAGATTTTTCATTATGCAAAATTCGTACCAGTATCCTTTTCTAGGTATTCAGAACGATATTGAAAACAATTATTTGTCCAGAACTGATAAGATTTAACATCATGTATAAAAGATTTTATTGTTTGTTAAAACTTAGGAAGTTTACCTCCCGCGAGAACTTACGAATGAAAGCTAATTTTAGTTACTTACTAATTACTTACCTAATTACTTACTAATAAAAGTACATTTATAATGAGCATTTTTATGAAAAATGATAGGAAAACGAAATTTTTTCAGAGATTCATTCAGATTAAGAAATGAAATTAAATTTTTAACTGCTGCGTTCGCTTACTGAACAGTTTAAAGTTTTCCTGGAGAGTTTTGAAGAAACTACGGAAGGACTGAATATGCCAGTCTGATTAAGCAATCTTGGAAGTTCTTTCTGATCTTTTAATTACACGTCACTTTAATTACGTTAGTAGAAACCTCAACGGAACCTCTGTCAATGTTAAAATGAAGCGCTAGTTACACTAGCAGAATTTTAATACAGTCAGCTTTTTCCCGGTGAAACCTTCTAGTAGGCAATTACCTTTGAAAACTGCCGGTACTTCTGATAATAAAAACAAATATCGTAACTGATAATTAATTACAATAGCATCCTCTAAGATGATCTCTCGCTACATCTCGAGATCATTAAATATGCAGCATTGGTGATTATCTATGTGTCTGAGTTAGCTATCAAACTGAAGCAATATGCATATTATACAAAAAAAAATTGCATTTCTAGTTTTTATTGTAGCAGAAAAATTATTTTATTGAACAAAATAAGCTATCGTTAATTCAGTGTGGTTTATTTGCTTGTTTATTTAATTGAATACGGTAAAGAGCAGAAGAATTGTCTAATAATCATCGTTTAATTAATCACACAACAAACTTGATTCAGATTTTACAACAGTATTCTTTGGTCTGTTACATGTCGGTACTATTTATACCAAACTTTTACATTTTTTGTTTGAGCATCTGGGGTGTTATACAATAAATATGTGCTAAAAAGAACGCTCAAAGTGGTTCATTTTATTCTTTTCAATCCGTCGTGCGGATTTTGAAGTCGACAGTTTCAATGTATTTAATTTTTTAAACAATTCATAAATTTTAATTGATTAACGTTTGTTATTAATTTTGTTTTTGTTTTGTGCAAAACATCTTTCATGTATTTTAATAAATATACCGCGTATTTAAAATGTTTTTTACTTTCTTTAAAGCAAGCACATTTTAAGTACCACCATTTTAAGAACATTTTAAAAACCGGGTATAAAGTAATATGTTATTTATTTATTTTTCTAAAATCACCGTTACTTATTTTTGTAATTCATTAATGTAATGATTATAATTAACAGACTTAACCATATTTCTACTCTATTTTTCTTTGGCAAATAGAGCAGGAGTTGAATAGGGTAAATCCATTGTGAAAATAATTTGTAGCAGTCACTGGAGTACTCAGTTTAAAGAGGTTGTATTGCATTTAAAAATATTATTGCGTGCGTACGGGTGCATATTAGACTGAATGCACACAGGTCCGCTTATAGATTAATAAAATTTATTTTTATCAAAAGAAATACTACAGAGCTCTGGAATTTACCCAGAAATATTCGTACAAGTGTTCACAGTTTCGCACAGTACAATCAGTAGTTACACTTAAAACTACTAACAACGTCAAACACAAAGCAATCCAAAGCGCATCTAAAGAGAAAGCTAATCGGATATATCTGAGTTCACGCAGAACTATCGCAACAACAATAAGTAAGCAATTAAAAGCAGATGATGTCTCTCCGGCCTTATATAGTTTTCAAGCGGCCGCCGAGATATTTCTCGAACTTTCTCCTTCTCGAAATCACGGGAAAGCAATATGAGATTTGAATTACGGTTACAGCTAATATAGTGTTCAATTACATTTATTCAATTTCAATACACATTACGGTGATATAGAGACAGGACCAAAATGTCGCCAAATGGTGGCTAAATTTGGTGACTTTTGACGATTTCTCGCCAAATTACCGACATACCCATTTATTCAATGTTAAATAGACTTGACCCTTATTCTTACTTTTACGGCATAAGTTTTCTCTTTGGACTTTTTTCGCGTTATAGTACACAAAAAATACAACAATTTTACGTATAATTCTACTAAAATTACGTATCTAAGTGCAAAATTCGTAACAATATGAACAACAACGAGGAAACAGTATGTGCGAAATTTGCATTCTTACGATAATTCAAATTTCAGTTTTCACTTTTCACAATTTTACATTCCTACGATCATTCAGCTTTGACAATTACCGTTGTTATTAATGCGCTGCATTTAAGTCCATTTATGCAAGTTTAACCCAGATAATGTGCATGGTATGTATAAATGAGATTAATGTTTAAGAAAAGTTTTGTTTCTCTTCTCTAACAAAGGACAGCTTTTCAAGTAGTGATTAAAAATTTTCATATGCTTATGCAGTTATTGCTATCGTTTAATAAATTAAGAAAAATCAAGATACTTTCATACAAGGTTATCTAGAGGAAACAGATAGTAACATTACACATCAGAGAAGTTAGGGAAGCCCTATGTAACCATCGCAATCTCCTTGAATCGGAAGACCAGTGTCAGAGATGCATTTGCTTGGCTCAAAAGAAATTACTGATGATTCATTAAGCATTATATATATTGCTTTAAACTCTCACATTTTCTTAAATTATTTAAAGTTATAATTTGAAAAATAAATTAAAGACATTACTTGCACTGACAATGTCTGAGAATTACCACGTAGCTAGGCCATATGGATGATAAATGCTCTTGTAACGCAGCATAACACGAAAATAGAAAGCTAAGATATGGACATTTTTTAATTTCAGCGCTGTGGGTGAAACTGTACATTGATTTTCTGGGTGACTCTGTATCAATTTCTATAAAGCGGAGGGCAGTTTTTATATTTATTTCAAGATGTGATATATATCTATTTGACATGAGGCAATATATGTTTCGAAAAGTACTGGATTATTTCTGTCCATTCGTTTTCAAACAATGGCAAAAATAGTTTCTATATAAGCAAGATTTAATATTAATTAACCCAGCTATCCTATTATTTTGGCTTTACTTTCAGTGCTTCTTTCGTCAGCTCCCACCAGAATGCAAATAAGCGGAATTCAGGCAGATATCGTTTGGCAGCATAGGCTGACCGTCACGCAGCTTAGCTTCCCTGCTTGGTGAATTTAACTTATCAGCTTACGTTCTGGCTAGCCGCTTTCGCTTTGTGAACATTAGGGTCGTGAAAAACTGGCATGCTGATTTTCTACTTCCCTCGGAGTTAATTTAAATGTGTTTTCTCACACAGTTTAATTTAAATGTGCTGTTTGAGGCGTTAACCGTTTTTAAGCTTGTGTAACATTAAGCTAACGGATTATCAGAAGGCTTTTATTTTATTTACTTTGATCTGTAATGCCTTTATTAGAAAGAAGAAAGAACGAAAAGTTGTTTAACAGTTTTATGGTTATTTGGAGAAGATTTGATAGTTAATGTAATAGAATAGCCGTATACATGTATCGTTATATAAATAAAATACTTACGCGGTTTGATATTGTGCCAGTTGATGATCAGGTAATCGTCTCTGTCAGATCTCTCATGTTCGTGAGTAAAGCCCAAAGCGTGAAGAAGCTCATGAACCACTGTTCCCAGAAATTCACAGCCCTGACCCAGTGATAGCCTTTGTGCTCCATTGCCTAATCTACCCCAGAAGGACCAACATCTACAAAGTACATGTATGTCACTTTAGGGCTTTTTTATGATGATTTTTTACTTGAAGCCTCTCTGCAGAAAAAAAATATGATAACTAATTTTACATGTTTTTAATTATCTTACATTAGAATAGGCAAATGTGTATTCCGTGGATTCAATCTGTTGATCAATGTTCTGGTTTATAGAGGGCTAAATGTTTCCATACTTTTTCTTTTATGATCGCTGTACTATTTATATTTGGGATGTAAATTAAGAAGAAATATAATATAAGAATATATATATGAAAATATGAAGAAAATATGAAAGAATTATTAAAATATGAAAGAATCCGAATGATTTGCTCTTCATACCTTTGCCTGTAAAATTTGCTACTGCTTGGTGTTGTAAACAAAGGTTCCGAATTTTTGTTTAATTTTTTGCTCTTGTGGCACATTTTTCACAAAGTTTAAATGAACTCTTAACACACAAAAATACTAATTTAGTATCTGAAAACACTGGAAAATATCAAAATGTTTAATTTAATTGTTCTTTGGTTTGAAGCTGGGGATGGCAATTTAAAGTCATTTAAAAAGGTTCAAAATGAATTTTGGAAACCATGAAAGATGTTACTTTTATATATTTAAAATTGTTAATTTTAAGATTCCAATAATACGGTCCGTAAGAAGTTATAAGCTTTATTATGGTGATCTAATTTTAGGATTTTAGGATTTGAATTCTGTGAACTGTTTTGATGTTAGTTTTAAAAAATTGTGAGATAAATGAGTTTAAAAGCATGAGTTGCTTACTTTAGTTATTATTATTCGTAATTTCGTCAAGGGCATTAGAATCTTGGTTAATATTTTTCAGAAAGATGAAAAGAAAATAATTACGAAGAAAAAAAGGAAGAGCGAAGAGAAAAAATGTGTGTGGCGTGGATGTGTACTTACAGCTGGTGGTATTCAAAAAAATAATAATTACATTCTTTCTTATTAACGAACTTCAATAGAATATTTTATTTTAAATGCCTTAATTCTTCTGTTCTCCTTCTTTCTGAAGTACTAAAAAATCTATAACCTCGACACCAGCTGAGATTACAAAAAATATTGCAGACATAAAAAGAAAAAGATCACGTTTAAAAATATGCACATATACGAAAGAAAATGAAAATTCGAACATTTCGATTTTAAACCGCTGCAGACGCACTTAGATGATGAATGCTTACGTTTGCAAGAAATGTTTTCCAAAATGAGAGTAATCCTGAGCAATATGAGAGAGATTCTTCAGCAGTAAAAAATTTCAGTTCTGTCTATGAGCTTGACGAATTACCATAGACAGTATGCAGTTAGAAAAAGTTTAGTTTTCTAACTACGCTAGACTAGAGTTAACATTAATATTAACAGATCAAAAATATTATTTTAGACATGTCATTGGGGATTCAAAAAGAGGGCTGGATGTTTACAGGACACTGCTGGATACATGAGCTGGCTATTTTAGTTTAAAGCATTATTCGATTTGTCAAAGAATCAAAGCTTACTCGTAGGTATATAAGAGGAAATCTTTTGCAAAACTCATTGATAAGTTTTCCCACTCTTAATCATCATTTCGTTGAGGAATTTTTCCAAGAAGCTAATCTCTTCATAATTTCAAGTAAATTTCCAGAATTGCCTGATGCTAATTTAATGTCATTTAGTTTACAATACTCAAATAATGGAAATGAAACTGGTAAAAAAGTCGTTCTTTCCTTTTCTTATGAAAAATGTTACGTTACTAATTAGCGTTTAATTAAATTTTAGAGGCTTTAATAGGTTTTTATTTATGTCGCTAAATATTATTGTAACCACTTATGCAATGTTAAACTGGTATAAAGAAGTAATGACAAGTTAAAAACACAACGTAAATTACAAAATAAAAACACAAACGTAAAACAAGGAAGAGGAAGTTATGTGGATTACCAGTATACGAAATCAATAAATAATGAGCCTTGCTGTATTCTTAAGCGTTTCGCCTTATAAAGCTGCCATTCCCATTATTCTAGTATATAACCAGATAGTGATTTAATAAAATTAAGTTTTAGATAGTTTTTTTTTCATTGATACTTTTGTCTATGAGTCCCGTCCATTCTCTCTAAAAGATGAAAATAAATTTAATGTAAAGGTTTGTTGTAAAGAAAGGATCTGTGACGTTTTTAAGCGACAACAACTCAGTAACTGAAAGACCAAGAGTGGGCACTGAACATAGTAGACATACTCATAATTGTGAAATTTACCGAATTGTGAGCTTGTAAATAATAGTTGTTAATATGATAATGAATAAAAACGAGAGGGGTAGATAGATGCTGTCATATTTGAGTTATCAGCTAGATCGACGTAATCAAAGGCGTGCAAGGTAAGACTTTCAAGTTAGACAAAAAGCAACACTACATTAGTACAGATTTCGAACAAAACCCTATCGATTTCAAAAACTATCAGATATAGTCTATCTTCTTCAGAAACAAATTTGTTTTGCAAAAATCGGAGGAGAAATAACTACTTCATATATAGAATTCAAAGGCTGGAGGAAGATGAAAATGAACGTAGTATTATATGTTGAAGAAAACAATCAAACGTAGAAGAGTTAATGTATTAGGATTTTGAAAACGAAGGGAAGAAATGGATTGGAATTATCAGATTATAACTAGAGACGATGTGGCTAACTGCAATTCCGAATTAATTCTTACCCGCTTGCTTGGACTATTCTGAGGTAGTCCTTTTCTTTTTTTCTTGCTACGAATTGGATGCAACTTCTCTCTTCAATATGGCGCATGGATTTCATTAAGAGATCCCGTATTGGATCTAAAGAACAGAAGTAAAGAAATTAGGAAGAACATAAATAACAGTATAAGGCGTAAGAAAAAGGGTTATTGTTACTTACACATTGCTTCATCCACTACATAAGGCACCACTCCTTTGGGCCATCGCTTAGAATCTTTTGGAATGGCGTTCCTATCCTGCGTGGAAAATGAACGTTAACCTGATCATTCTACATTAGTGCTGAATTTAAAAAACATGATTTTTTTAATTTAATAATGCGTAGATTATATTTTTATTTCTTATCTACTGCAGGAGGGAAAAAGTTACAAAATGTTATGGAATAAAAAGAAATAGTATTGGATAGCTTCAAAAGTCGTAAACAGGTAGCAGCCTAAACAAGTTTCATACTTAATGAGCAATAGCACGGATCACTGAGAGCGTGCCAGAGCAATATTAAAACTGCTACCGTGCTGAAGGAACGTGCTTAAGGAGAACAATAGGCTGTGATGCTTGTTTTGTGAGAGACAATTTTTTCTTCCAAGCACATTCATAAGGGAATGTCTTACGCGTATGGAATTTACTGCGTTAAGCGATGCACAAATAGGTACTTTAGGCCCTTGTTTGGCTTTACCGACTTAATCAAGATTTAGGGGCCAACTACTTAGAAGCTTGATAGTTTCAGCTATACCTCTCAGTTAGCTTTAGTTAAGCGTAGTTAAGTTTAATTTCATATTGATTTAAGTCCAAGGCCAAGTGGAGGCTTTGCTGTACACTCCGAGTTAGGAGTTGATTGTATCATATTTATTCTGAGAAATAAAGGGTAGTTAACCGTTCTTAAGCCTTACGTCTCTGGTAAGACACTTAAGCGATTATTCGTTTCTTAGTGTTTGTGGGGTTCAAGGATTGAACACTGAATTAAATAAGTAAAACACTACATTTGTCGCCCCATCTTGTTCTTAACAAACCATGCCGCTAGGTAATGAAGATTTCTCGTTGACCCCTCCGACCTTTCAGTTCCCTCAGCCACAACGGAACTCAACGGAGGGATTCGGATTTATCATGGAAACAATGAAAGCGGCAATAAAGCCCGCTGCAACTTTTGACGGCAGAGAGCCCGTGATAACTTTCCTGGAACAGCTGGACTTACATTTTACGTTATATCCTGTGAACCAGCTGCACAAAATTATCATCGCTATGTCGAACTTTAAAGGTCAAGCTCTCAGCTGGTAGAAGAATATTGGCAAGAGTTTGTTGGCCAATCCAGGATCCGAAACGTAAACTTGGGAAAATTAAAAACATTCGCTATTAAAAGCATTCCCAGTTGTGACAGACCTTGCGAAATTGGAGTCAGAATTATTTAGTAAATATTCTCACTTTCAAACGTTAAGCACGAAGATGTAAAATGCAAAAAAATCAACAAATATTGCTTTGATTGACACAAAATTCTGCAAGAAAGTAGCATATATATTTATGCATCAAATAAAATCAATAATTATATACAGAAGTGAAAACAATATTAAATTTTTGTAAGTTATCAGATAATGACATACTGGAGACTTAAACAGAAATATGTATAAAGGGAAAATAAACAGCATAAAATGAAGGACATTAATAGGGTATGTGACCCCCCTCATCTGTATGCAAAGTTGTACACCTTGTGACCATGCTTTCAATTAGAGGGTCAACCACCGCAGAATTAAGCAATCGCCATTCTTCTTGTAGAGCAGTTTCCAGATCGATAAGAGTGGCTGGAGGTGGGAAACGTGAAGATACAGCACGGCAGAGAGCATCCCAAAGATTTTCAATGGGATTAATGTACGGCGAATATGCTGGCCACGCCATACGCGCAATCCCTTCACTCTCCAGGTAGTCATCGACGATGTCAGCTCAATGGGGACGTGCGTTATCGTCCATTAAAACAAAAGTAGGGCCAACTGCTGCAGCGTACAATCTCACAATGGGTTCTAGGACTTCATCTCGGTACCGGACAGCCATCAAAGAACCCCTTTTAAAGATGTGCAGGTCGGTGCGATATCCTAATGAAATCCCTGCCAACACTATAGTGCTTCCGCCTCGGAATGCGTCATGTTCGGTGATGTTTTGAGACAGCTTGCGTGTTCGTTGTTCACGCCATATCCTTATACGCTTGTCATCTGGCTCCAGAGCAAATCTTGACTCATCAGTAAACATGACATTGCCCTAGTCAGACACATTCCAATTGACATGTTCCCGGGATCACTGTAATCGTGCCCCTCTTGATTGAACGGATAGAGGAACACAAACTCGAGGTACCCGGGCATACAGTCTACTCATATCTAATCTTCGGCGTACAGTAGCTGCAGATATCGCCTTACCAATGGACGCTGTAATCATAGATATCACACGTGTGGAGGTCGCTCTGCGATTCCGCTTGGCTACAACAGCAATATATCGATCTTCCGCGGGGATTGTAATCCTTGGGCGATCGGCTACGGGCCTTCGGGCAACTGTCTGTGTGGTTTGGAATTGTTTCCATAAACGTGAAATTACAGAATGGTGAACGCCGAAGAAAAGAACAGCATCTATGATCGACTGTCCTTCTTCAACGCGCCCCACAGCACGCCAGCGCTCAGAATCTTTCATTCGTCTTCTGGAAGTCGTAGAAACACGTATGTCTTGAAAACAAATTGTACGAAAATTTTAAACACCTTCTATCAGCACTTACAATCAACTTCTGTAACCCTTCAGAAAGCTGGCTTCTTATAAGACTGGCTTTTTTGCGTATTTCTTGACATATCTGACTTTCTAACATATTTGCATACTTCCATCTACCTCTGCAGTGAATTGCATCATCTTGAACTCTGATTGGCTACCTGAAATCGGCATTTTCCTCTCCGTGCTTAACTTTTGGAAGTAAGTGTATCAAACTAATTTCGACGAATTAACAGACTTCATTTTAACTAAGATTCACATTGTCAAGTTATTGTATGGAAAAAGGCCCAACAAAGAAATTATCGAAATCATATTGCCGCGGTTACTTCCGTCAATCCAGGACTTCCTTGAAATCAGAAATTCGGAAACCCTGGAAAAATTATTTGAACTAGGAGTGAAATTTAAGGCCGACAACGAAGGAGAACGGCCGAACAACGCGTGCAACTAGTGTATTAGGCAGTATTCGAGTATTAGTGCAAACAGTATATTAGGCAGTATTAGGTAGTACTAAGCAGTATTCGAGGTTTCAGCTCAAACGAAATCTCAAGGTCAACAGAAACCGTATTGGCAAGAGGGGAAAATTGCAAAGAGATAAGAGAAAGACTGGTGAGTCCAAAGCGGGGGAAATAAAAAACAGCTGGATCAAGGGGCAAATAAGAAAAATTCAGACTAATCAAGGTGACCAGGAGGAAGGCCAGGTCACCGTCTGGGAAGGAAACGCCCTCAGAAATCAAACTGAATACGGTGGTCGTACAAAATTTGGCCTTGTAAGAGATCCATATATTACTAACTACCGCCTTACTGGATACCGGGGCTCAATGCAGCTTCCTGTCGCAGGACTTCTTTGAAAAGCATTTATGTCGTTATAGATTGTTTAAAACAACGAGACAATGGTTGATTGCTGCCCAAGGCAAACAGTGTGTCTGCTTGGGAAAAGTGGAGCTGCATGTTCAAACAAAGAACGAGGTGCAAAAAATAAATTTTTTAGTGGTAAAGAATTTGTTAACCGCAGTTTATATTGGGGGTTGATTTCCTACGCTCAGCTAGCGCACAAATTAATTTCAAAGATTCTACTTTACAGGTCAAGATGGACAAAACTGAAGAAGAAAAAGCCGCAGTTCCAGATTTGGATCTAATTCACTTCGAAGAAAGAGAAAGAGAGAAAATCAAAAATCTGGTAAGAAATTTTTCCAAGTTGTTTAACGAAAAGCCTGGCTTCTGCCAGATTGTGATTCACAGTATCGACACTAATTATGAGCCCCCAGTTCGGTCTAAACGTATAGGTATGACTATGTGAAGGAAGACATTCTCGAGCAACACATTAAGAAAATGCTAGAGAACAACATAATTACGCGAAGTACCAGCCCCTATGCAAATCCAGTAGTTTTGCGCAGAAAAAAAAATGAACTGCCACTCTTAGATCCGGACGCGTGGAGATTCGCAGTCGACGATCGGAAATTAAATAGTATAACGAAATACCCCACATATCCTCTCCCGATAATAGATGAAATTATAAGAAAGATTCGTTCTACGAAATATATGACCACACTATACCTTACGTTATGCTATTTTCAGATTGCAGTAAAACCCAAGGATGTCGAAAAAACAGCTTTTATTACAAAGTCAGATGTCTATGCCTTTTTCAGAATGCCGTTTGGTTTAAGCGAAGCTCCGACTACATTTCAAAAAGTTTAAGACATTGTTCTAAGGCCAGTCTTGGGCAAAAGTACAGTCATCTATCTCGATGATATTATTATTACTAGCAAAACCCTAGAGGAACACATTAAAAATTTAGAGGAACTTTTTACATTATTAAATGAGGCGGGCCTGAAAATGAATCCAAAGGAGTGCAAATTTGCCACCAAGGAATTGAAGTTCCTCGGCTATAAAATCTCGAAAAATGGGATTGAGATGGACAACTCCAAAATATTAGCGATTAAAAGTTATCCATCTCAAAATACGCCTAAGATATTATCTTCCTCTTTGGGAATATGCTCCTATTAAAGAGTGTTCATAAGAGATTTTTCAAAAATAGTTGAACCCTTGTTGGTTCTTAAACGAAAAACGATTAGGTTCGTATGGATAGTGGAGGTGAACACGGCATTTGAAGAATTTAAACACGCCTTAATTAACGCCCCTGTTCTTAAATTCACGGAAGGGGATCAAAATTTAGAAATTGCAGCTGACGCGTCAGACTACGCAGTTGGCGCATTTCTTTCCTAAAATGGGCAGCCAGTAGCCTTTTTTAGGAGATCACTGAATCAAACTCAACGTAATGGTACCGCAACTGAACGGGAAATCCTCGCGGTCTTACTAGCGGTGCAAAAATTCCTCGTTTACTTCGGGAGTGCCCCGATAACTGTGTACTCAGATCATGCAGCAGCTGGCCGCTTGTACTTCAGTAAAAATCTTTCGCCCTGGCTTATACGTTGGACGTTAAAACTCCAAGAGTTTAATTTAATAATAAAACACATGCCGAGGAAAGAAAATGTAGTGGCGGATGCCCTACCAAAAATCAAGATCGATGAGGGAATACAATTAGATGTACGATGCTAACTGCGAAAATAATTGAATCCCGTGAAGCCATAATTGTTGAATTAAAAACGGACCCTGAGTTCAAAGACATTTATTCATATCTGAAAGATCCCGAAAATTTTGAGCATGTACACTTAACGGCTATTCGCACGGCCCATTATGAAATTATTGATAAAATGCTGTTTTACACGAAAACAACCAACGATAGTCAAGAGCAGCCCAATGCGGCCAGTAGTCCCAACGAGTCTACTCTTAAATATTTTAGAGGAGCTTATGATTCGAAAAATAGGCGCATCTGATGGTTAGAAAAACCCTGCAAAGGTTCCGCGAAGCGGTGTATTTTTCCTCAGTTGTACAAGGTGGTGATGGTGCATGTCAGTTCATGTAACTTGTATCAATTAATTAACGGCGTTAATTACAACCCTGCCGGCTACTTAAATGGCATAAAAACCACTTTCCCGAATGAATTGGTTGGCATTGATTTACTCGGTTCCTATCCTAGAACAAAAACTAATAAAAACAGATACTTGTTAACCAATGTGGATCATTTCTCAAAATGGGGGAAATAATTTTCCTTAAACAAGCTTCAGAAAAAATAGTAGCAGATTCGTTTCTAAATAAATATATTTTAAAATATGGAGCCCCAGTAAAAGTAATATCAGATAATGGTAGGCAATTCGTAAGTAATTTATTTGAAAATCTTTGCACAGGCCTTGGCACACGCCATCTGAAGATGGTACCTTATACACCGCAATCGAATATTGCGTAATGTGTAAATCAGAATATAGTTAGAATTACTCGTGAATATGTTAAGAATTATCATGACCGGTGGGACAGCTGTGTTAATGTGTTAGACTTCGCCTTGACAGCAAAACATGCAACAAAACAGCAAAACATGATACCACACAGAAAAACTCCGAATACTTATTTTTGGGAAGAAAAATCTTAACTCCACTGGAAAAGCTATTTTTCGTTCAGTAAAGACAGGAAGAGTTTAAGTTGAAGGATATCCAAAAAATTATTGATGAGGCCATCAAAAATTCTGATGCGGCAAGCCAGAGACAGAAGGCAGAAAATGGCCAGTAAATAATTACGATTGTTGACCAGCTTAAACCATACTATAGTCGTACTAATTTTCGAATTCTAAAAGATCTATTGCAGGATCCTCGGAGTGCGCGAAGAATATCTATGTCGTTGTCGTCGAACAGGAATCCCCCAGCAACCAAAGAAAACAAGCGGAAAACACTGAAGAAAGTACCGCGAAGGGAACGCAGCAGCAGCAGGCGCAAATTTCAGGCTCAGCGAGAATGAAGAGAACGAGAAAAAATTCTCCTGGAGCAGAAGCAAGTACCGATAGGAAAGCGGAAAAAACTCATGGATGGTATTCCAAGAAAACGTCCAACTCTAGAAAACAAGCGTACCACCTCAGAAGAAGCCACAGGAACGTCGGAGCAAAGACTCACGAAAGAGGAAAGGTCAACTGAGTGCAAGCGGTGCCGTTCCAGCATGCCCGGAAGCCCAAAAGGAGGTTTAAAAATCTCCACCAACGAAGCCGGCCCCAGGACCTCAAGAGAGGACTAGACTTCAAAAATCCTCAACCCATAAAGAAGGCTGCGCAATTCATCGAAAAAGGAAAAAAACGAAATGAGTGCCAACGGAGGCAACAAGCCAGCCAAACTGGAAGAAAAGAGTGCCCGTTCTGAAGTATACTACTTTCGAGGAATTCTGCTTTATTAGGATGGAAGAGTTTAGAAGAAAAAAAAGATAAGTGAAAATTTTCCTTCTTTCCTATTTTGCACTGAAAGTTCGATTTATGTTATGTTGTTTAAAGTTGCTAAACGCTGGTTAAAGCAAAAAGTTTAATTCGTAAGTTTGAGAGAATGTAGTTGTAACTATCTTTTAAATAGAAAAAATTTTTGAATTCTCAAGTTGGCGAGAATTTATGTTGTACATGTCTTTCATTTGAGAATTCTCAAGTTACGAGAAACTAAATTGTGAATATGTTTAGTCGAAAGACTTCAAGTGTGTTAACTTAAAGAAAGATTGTCGCAAAACTTTGTAAATGTTGTATAGCAACCTAACGAATGATGTAAAATGAATTTTAAAATATTGGGTGTTAAAATGTTCGATTGAATGTATAAATGCTGATGTCAAAAAAATCTTAATTAAGCTTTAAAACTACTATCAAATTAAACTTGTACAAATGTAAGTTTTGGTCAAGCATGACTGTAAAATACTTTGTATAATAGGTGAATAGAAAGAAAGTATAGATTGAATGTGTTTAAAGTTAGGCTCTCCAGGCTTTACTCAAGAATTTAAATTAAGTTTTATTTTAGTACATTAGTATTGATTTTGTGTTTAAGGAGTCTTCTAAGGTCTCGAGTGTCAAGCTTTAACAAATAGTAGTTGTTATGTAGATGGTAGAGTAGTTCGCCGAAACACAACATTAACAGTCTCAGGTTACTAAGAACAATTTCTGGAGAGCGTGGGGGGGAAGAAGATTTAAATTTTTTGTGAACGAAAGCTGGTTGAGGGCCAAAATAATTTCAATAAAGGGTATTGGAAACGAAAATGGAGATTGTGATGAAGGACACATACTTTTTTTTCTTCCAGATAATTTGGAAGAACAAGACTGACGTCTGACTGAAAGTAAAGATGAAATAGATGTCTGTAATCAAATTCAAATTGTAAATGTTGTATACACTCACGTTTGTGAAAATTGCAACACCAAGAAGGAATCGTCATAATTGAATGCAATTTAATACACAGTTGAGTGGTAGTAGTACAAATAAATGATTAAATGTTCAAAGCAAACAAACAAGAACAAGAGATCAGAATCAGTATTTTGTGTGGCCACCACGCGCCGCAATAAGTGCTGCTACACGACGTGGCATGGAGTCAAACAAAGTTTGAATGTCTGACTGAGGAAGAGCATTCCATATCGTTTGTACGCGTACCCAAAGTTCGTCTGCAGACGCAACAGGACGAGGATCACGAGCAAGACGCCGACCAATGACATCCCACACATGTTCAATTGGCGACATATCCGGGGAACACGCAGGCCAAGGAAGAAGCTGTACCTGCTGCGCTGCAAAGAAGGATTTAACAATCCGAGCAGTATGAGGGCGGGCATTGTCCTGTTGAAATACAGCGCCTGGCAAGCTTTGAAGGAAGGGAACAGCTTCGGGCTGTAGAACTTCACGGATATACCGGTTGCTGTTCAGATTGCCCACAATTCGTAGCAATTGAGATCGTCTATGATATGCTATGGCGCCCCAGACCATAACTCCGGGTGTTCGTCCACTGTGGCGTTCGATAATGCACTCCGGAAGGTGGCGTTCACCGGCATAGCGTCTGACACGAATGCGGCCATCATGGTACCACAAATTAAAGCGGGATTCGTCAGAAAACACGACATGCTGCCAATCAGCACGCCAGTCTCTATGCTGATTGGCCCATTGTAGCCGCAGGCGGCGATGGTCGTGCGTTAGGGGGATCCTGTATAAAGGAGTCCGTGCGCGCAGTCCACACTGCAGCAGACGTCTACGAATTGATGAAGCACACAATGAAACACCTGTAGCTATTGACCACAGTGCTGCCAATTGTCTAGAGGAAGCTGTACGGTCCGTCCGCGCCATGCGGACCAGGTGTCTATCATCGCGAGCTGACGTCACATTTCGGGGTCCACTCCCGGATTTCCGAGTTGTCCGACACTCGTCCGTCCACTGCTTCCAAACGCGCATCACTGTGCTGCTGTTACGCTGCACACGAGAGGCTACTGCACGATACGACAATCCAGCTTCACGAAGGCCGATGATTCTCCCTCGTTCAAACTCTGTAAGTTGTTCAAATCTCGCTCTCTTTCGTCGACGAGGCATAAGTACAGATTGAGTTAACGTTTACCACTAGCAGATAACCACCGATAACCATGCACGCCTCGCTACAGCCGTCTATTTATTCGGATCCATCAGTCGTTCAGAGGGCGCTGCTCAGCATACGCATGCGCTACGGATTTGCAATTCTAATCATTTGCATATCATGCGCTACTTTGCATTTCCTGAAAATTTCAGCTCACTTGCGTAAGTCCTTCACGGTGTTGCAATTTTCACAAACGTGAGTGTATTTGCCTTAGTTTTAGTTTTGCCTTTAGAAATTGTTGTAAAATTGGCCCTAAACAGGAAAAGTTTCAATGAATGAATTGCTTTCAAGAAAGCGCAATTGCTACAAGTTTAAACTTTGATATAAAAGAATTTTGTAGAATTTACACTCTTAAACAAGGTTGTCTTGAGACCTTATTCTGGTGGGGGGAAATGTAAAGGTTTATCCTTATTTTATTAACAGTTTTTTTAAGTTTATGCATCTTTCCTATCTTTCTAGTTTCAGCTTACAATTTCCTACCAGAATGTAATTTTAGAAACGCAGCTAATGCGGATGAGCAAAGAGTAGTATTTAAGTCGATGTTTCACCGACTTCGAGAGAGAGAATGAGTTCCTGGCTAGCGCGCGTTTGCCTTTTGGCTACGTCTGTCTGAGCTATTGCTACACTCGGCCATACTTTAGGCCCATGTTTGGCTTCACCGACTTAATTAGGATTTAGGGGCCAACTACTTAGAATCTTGTTAGCTTCAGCTATCCCTCTCAGTTAGCTTTAGACAAGCATAGTTAAGTTTAATTTCCTATTAATTTAAGTTCAAGCCCAAGTGGAGGCTTTGCTGTACACTCCGAATTAGGAGTTGATTGTGTCATATTTATTGAGAAATAAAGGGTAGTTAACCCTTCTTAAGTCTTACGTCTCTGTTAACACACTTAAGCCATTATTCGCTTCTTAGTGTTTGTGAGGTTCAAGGATTGAACACTGAATTAAATAAGTAAAAACCCAGCACGTTTAAAGTTCATTGCTCACCTATTAATGTTTCAATATCAACTTTGTAATCTTTTTCTGATAATGGTACTCCTTAATAAGGCTAAGCATAGCTGTCTTTAACTACCTCCTCATTCGACATACTCTTAGAGTGTAATACAAAGGGCTTTAATTTTTATTTCTCTAAACTCATTCAATAACTATTTCGCATAGAAGATAATAATAGCATCGGCAATTAGGCAAAATAATCCTTTTTTCCTCTTCAATTTTAATATTCATTATCACTTGTATTATTAATTATCAGCAATTGCATTATTAATTAACAGTTGTATGTTTAATATTCAGAAATATTATTAACTATTAGAAGGATAATTTACTTCAGTTGTACTATTAATTCAGCATTACTAATACTGTATTTCAGTTGTATTTTTATTTAACCAGCCATAAAGTCACTGATGTGCACCACAGTCTATGTATCGTGCTGTGACGTAAGATAGGTCCCTATGTGTATTTTATAGCAGTATGTTTAATATTATTCTGTGCATCCGTCAATCCAACTGCAAGATTTTTTCTAAGATTAACATAGTAACTTAATATAGCAAACTGTGCACTCGTAATCTCCGGCTACACACTGGTAGTTCAGATATATTATTTATTTCACTAATTACTATGTATGCATGTCCCAATTACTTTGATTGTACCTGTGAATGCTAATTAAGTTTTTCTATCAGTATCATTAAGTCACAGTACCTTAACGTATTCTATTATTGCTTTATTCTTAGAATTTTTAGAATAATTATCCAGTGTGCTAGTTATTCTCTTAAACTGTAACAGGACAAGATAAAGATCACATCTTAAAGTCAACTGCACGCTACCAAAAAGTTCACAGTGCTATCAACTCATTGCCTCTGGTGAACCAAAATAAGTTACAACATACAGTGAGAGCACATAGCTTGCTTGTAGTTGTTGATCGAAATTTACTAAGTTGGCCAATATTTACTATTCACAACGACTCAATGCAGTCCAATTTTAGCTGGCAACTAAAATAGAAGAACGTTTTCTGCCCCCGCCCCAAAAAAAGAAAAAAAATAAAAGCAACAGAGACCTGACGACACAATCTTATTTAATAACTTCAAAAATATCCAGCCTCTTTGCAGACAACTGCTTGTTTTCAGAATTCGTTCCCCCAATTATTGCTTAATCTCCAAAATGGCATCAGTATGCCAAGAAATTTCTCACGAGTCAAAAACAATGGACGTCCTTTCCCAGCCGCCTACAAGAGTTAATCTCTTAAAACTTAACTCCATCCAACTGCATGAGTGTCTTTCATCACAGGACAAAATCACACTCACTGAAGAACCTATAAGGTTTCTCCTTCAACCTCTTGACTCTTTTCGTGAGCATAAACTGGGAAACCTTATGTGGAGGACAGCGAGCAAATCTAGGCTATGTCCTTTAGTGTTGCAGAAACTACAAAGTCAGAAGGAGGGTTTAAAAGTGACCCTTTAATTCAAATATTTACAACTCTTCCAATTGAGAGTAAGCCACTACTTGGGCTGAACTAAAATAATATGAAAATAAGGTGTGTTAACAAATTCAATTCCCTAACTTAATTCTAAGTAGGACGGCGAGGGAAGCTTGACTCTTAGTGAAATGCAATTATGCGAATTTCACTAGCAAACACTGGTAATTGCAAATTGCCTATGAAGGCGAACTTTCAGTAGACAGAGGAAATCTTTGCGCGCACAGCCTTACGGCGATAAATCCAAGGCTCTGTCTTTCCCCTCGTTAACTCCTGCCTTTTAACTGCTAACAGATATATGCGATTTGCATAAATATCTCACTCGCGCTAAATTCGGGCAGCAACTGAAACTTTGAGAATTCGATAGGAAAGTTCAAACTAAAAATAATTTGGTTAATTAAAATAATGAATGCTACAAAGTTGCTCCCAGAATTTAGTAGTCTGAAACTAAGTAGCCTAAAATCGGCTTTTAGTGAAGATGCTAAATTCTAAATCTAAATTTTCCTTCCTATTCGCCATCCTTTACAATTGTAAGTTTTAAATTTAGTTTAAATCTCTGTTTGTGTCTTAGATATTTTAACATAGAATATCTTTTTCCGTCTTCACATCAAAAAGATCCATCAGGAATTTGGCTGGATTCTATCTGGTTCCTTCCAATCTGGAAGGAAATAAATTTTAATTTCATGTTATAAGTACATTTCACCTGAAAAGTACAACATTCCCTTCCTCTGATGCTTTCCGTAATGACCTTTTATTCGCGCTTTAGGTATTCGCGTTTTTTATTTTCTATTAGCGCTTTTCGCCAAACGCATTCATTTTACACTCATTCATTTTTAAAACTTCCCCCTTGTTCTCTGGCCAAATGTGGTGTTTGTGAAAAACACGCAGTTTTACTTTGTCAAGTGTTCACAACTACCACCTGACTTCAATTCTATTGGGGTTAATTCTTCGACTTTCAAGACCTCAGACCTCCCCTAAAACAAATCTGAAATGCCCTGAGGTTCTAACATGAAATGAACTTTAAACTTTTGTGTGAAACCAGAGAACACTACGTACAACATTCAAACATTTCAATTGCATTTCATACATATAATTCATTCTTTCAATCTTCAATTCAAATTTTCTTTAAATGCTCATTGCGTTAAATAACACTTATATATTCACTTTCTAATTTAGCGCGCTTTACGCTTTTACATTACATTTTAATTTTAACTTGCGTATCCTTTACGCTTTTCCAAAATATTCGATATAAACAAAACCAGTGCTTAAGGCTTACAACAAATCATGCATTACATAGAAAACAGTTTTACATTAAATGCATTCATTATTTATACATAGAAAAATATAATACAACAGTTTTGCTATACAACTTACGTACTAGTTGCTTTTAATTAACACAATTCAATTTCCTATTTACAGAGAGTCTTTTGACTAAAATCGATGAATCCCATGTTCTGGATTACAAAGAACATTTCACGAAGTCTCACAGTTTTTCAACTGAACTCTCGAATTTCTTCCGCTGCATAATTAAGTTGTTCCTTCAAGCGTGTCCTTTACGCTTTCGGCAACCGGCTTTTGACTCGGGTAACTTCCCTTTTAAATCTGCAACTTGCACTTAAATCAGAAACATAACTGTGTGAATTTTAAAAGAAAATAAAGAATCTACTTATCTTTCTGCCAGTCTTTTAGGCGTTTTTTTGTCCATTCCTGAAAGGTTGGATATACTGTGGCTTGGGCTATTCTTTGCTTGTTACTCCTAGATTGAAACTCTGGGGCCGCCTTTCGTTTGGTCGATCTTCTTTCCTCCAGAAACACCTTGTTGGGACGAATGGTGGGTGGCGCTTTCCGTTTGTGCTGAAGTCTTTGCTCCCTCTCCAGACTGGCTCGTTCCTTCTCCTGCACTCGTAGGCTCCTTCGTTGTGGGTTGGCACCTTCGGCGGCTCGCTTCTCGCCGTTCTGTTCCCTCCGTAGTGGTGGAGCTTTCATAGTGTTTTCATTTGGACGTTCCTTCCTTAGACGCTTTGGTTGCTGAGACTGTTGCTTAGCGTTTGTCCTTTTTTCTTTTTGGGGTGGTCTTTTCTTTGGCTGCGGCTTCCTCTCTTCTGGTAACCTCCTTTTCAAACTGGGTTCTCTTGTTTTTGAGGGACCTGGTTGGGGCTCTTGAATCTTAGAAAAATTCTGTGAGGCTGGACCCTGCAACATGTCTTTCAAAATATTATTATTAGCTCTTCGATAATAATGTTTAATTTGATCGAAATTTGCCACAGTCTCTTCGCCCTTCTCATTCTTTAAATATGCACGGCATTCAACTATTCTTGTAATTTCAAAAGGACCATGCCATCTTGGGCAAAATTTTGCGACCTTATCTTTTGCTGCGCATGAAAGTGCGTGGGCTTGTTTCAACACCTCCTCCCCCACTTTATATTCTACGGTTCTTCTTTTTGAATCGTAGTAAATCTTTTGTTTCTTTTGCGCTTCCCGGGAGCACTTTTCTGCCTCCTTCAACATTTTTTCTATTTCACCCATTTGAAATTCCGGCGCTCTATCTTTCACATAAAATAATTTATCTAAGGGGGTCATTATCTTCCTGCCCAAAAACAATTCGGCGGGGGATTTCTTCGTTGTCTCGTGCTTAGCCGTTCTGAGGGCGAATGCAAATTCTTCGACGCAGTCATCCCAGTTAGAATGGTGCTTTTGCACATAATTTCTAATCAATTTTACAATATTCTTATTTACCCGTTCCGCTATATTTGATTGTGGGCGGTAGGGTACCATTTTCATATGCTTAATGCCCAACTTGTCACACATCATTTTAAATGTACTGCTTACAAACTGGGGACCATTATCGCTAATCACCCTCGCTGGACATCCATATCTTAAAATATATTTGTTCAAAAACGAATCTGCAACGACTTTTGCTGAAGCCCGCTTAAGTGGTATCAACTCAACCCATTTACTGAAATGATCCACAATGACTAATAAAAATCGTGCCTTATTTACATGACTCCTGGGGTAGGGGCCTAAGAGGTCAATACCAATTATTTCATTGGGGAACCTAGACTCAATACTAGTTAATAACCCGGCCGGGCGGAAATTTACGTCATTATTTATCTGACACGTGTGACAAGTCTGGCAGTAATTTTTAACTATCTTTTGTAATTGCGGAAAATATACCGCCTCGCGTACGCGTTGTATTGTTTTTCTAATTCCAAAATGGCCCGAGACAGGCGAATCGTGGAGCTCTTGCAAGATACTTAAAATTAATTTGGCCGGGATGACTGGTCTGTATTCACTATTTTGATTCGTAACTTTAGTATAAAATAAGAGACCATCAATGATTTCATAGTTCTGTGCTCTGCTTCGTATTGCATTAATGTCTATATGCTGGAAGTTATCTGGGTCTTTTAAATAATTATAAATATTTCCGAATTCGGGATCCCTAGCAATTTCTTCTATTACAGTCTCTCGAGAGTCAATGACCTTTGCCTGAAGCATCGCTATTTTTACTTTCTCGCCGTTCTCGTCTAACTTTATTCTAGATAATGCGTCGGCCACTACATTGTCTTTTCCCGGTGTGTGTTTGATAATGAGATTAAATTCTTGCAACTTTAGGGTCCACCGAATTAAGCGTGGCGAAAGATTCTTTCCTGAAAATAATCTGGTAACTGCCGCATGATCTGAATATACTGTTACGGGAGAACTCCCAAAATATACACAAAATTTTTGAACAGCTGCGAGCACTGCTAAAGTTTCACGCTCCGTTGCCGAATAATTTCTTTGCGTATCATTCAATGTACGACTAAAAAAGGCAATCGCTTTTCTATTTTGTGTTAACACGGCTCCGATTGCGTAATCTGATGCGTCTGCATAAATTTCTAGACCCTTGTCTTTCTCTGGGAACTTTAGAACCGGTGCATTAATTAAAGATTCTTTTAACTTCTCAAACGCGGCGTTTGCTTCTGAAGACCACGCAAAACGAACTCTTTTCCTTCTCAACTTTAACAATGGTTCAGCAATTTCTGCGAAATTTTTAATAAAAATTCTATAATATGAGCACATACCCAAGAAAGTCGCTAACTTTTTGGCTGTATTCGGAATTGGGTAATTTTTCACTGCTATAACTTTAGATTTATCTGTTTCGATCCCCCTTTGAGAAATTTTGTACCCTAAATATTTGAGTTCTTTTGCCGCGAATTTACATTTCTTAATGTTCACTTTAAGTCCTGCATCTTTCAAAAGAGTAAAGACTTCTCGAAGGTCTTTAATATGTTCTTCCAGCGATTCTGAAGTAACAATTATATCGTCAAGATAAATAAATGTACTTTTTCCTGTTACCGGCCTTAAAATTTTGTCCATGCACCTCTGAAACGTGCCCGGGGCTCCCGACAATCCAAAAGGCATACGCAAAAAGCCATATGTACCGTATTTTGTTATGAATTTTATTATGAATTTGTTATGAATTTGTTATTTGCTGTCAAAATATCCTGATGTCAAATCTAGCGTGGTTATGTATTTTGTTGATTTAATACTTCTTAGAATTTCATCAATTACCGGAAGTGGGTAAGTTGGAAATTTTGTTATACTATTAAGCTTTCTGTAGTCAATAGCGAACCTGTACCTTAATGGATCAGTTAACGGCAAATCATTATTTTTCTTACATAAAACCACCGGACTCGCATATGCACTAGAAATAGGAGTTATTATTTTGTTTCTTAACATTTCATCAATATGGTATTTTATTATTTCCTCCTTAACTTTATCGTACTTGTAAGGACGCTGACGTATAGGTTCATCCGTAGTTAATTTAATTTCGTGTGCTACGATCTGCGTGAATCCAGGAATATCATCAAATAAATCAGCGAAATAACTTACCAACTCCCGAAACTTGTCCTGTTCTTCGGGCGTTAGATGGCTTAAATCCACTTCAGGGGGAGGTGTTGATTTCTTTTTAACTGGGTCCATGGTTACTTGCAAGGTGGAGTTTTCAAAATCGATTTTCGCATCCACAGCTGCAAAGAAATCTGTTCCTAAAATAACCGATGCTTGGAGGTTCTTCACTACAAGAAACATAATTTTTTTTTGTTCTTCGCCGATTTTGATGTACAGCTCGATTTTTCCCATGCATTGACACGTTTTTCCTTGGGCTGCTACCACCTTCATTCCTTCCACGCTATGCAGACGATATCTACGAAAGTGCTTCTTAAAAAACTCTTCTGCCAAACAGCTTCCTTGAGCGCCGGTATCCAACAGAGCTGTAGCGGGTACGTTGTTAATTAGTAACTGCAGTCTCGGTAATTCAATGTTTCTCACCATGACCGTATTTAGCTGTACTTCAGAGGGATTTTTCTTCTCCTCGGAACATTGCACCCCCTTCCCCGCAATATTCCTTAGTAGTTTAAATGCTTTGCGGGTGTTTTCTTCTGTTGCTGGCTTCTGCCTGGGGAGAATGATTTTCTTCCGTAGTTGGAATTATTTTGTTGGCGCTGTACTTGGCGCGGTTGACCGCTCGCATTTTGACTGGTACCAGTAGTTCTCGGCCATCGTCTGTTTCTTCCTTCGGCATTCTGGTTCCCCTGCAGCCGCTGTTCATACGATTGTCTCCGTTGATTTTCGGCCGCTCGCCGGCTCTCGAATTGTACGGCGAGTTCAAACAGCTTGTCCAGCGTCACGGGATTTCTTAGCTCCATGAAATCTTGTATAGATGGTAACAATCTGGGCAGGATTATCTGGATAATCTCCGGGTCCGGCCTCGTGCCATACAATAATTTAAAGACTTGTATTTTTCTCAAAATAAATTCCGATAGTTCATCCACCCGCTGTTGATACTTGCTAAACAATTCAGCTTCGAGTTTCGCACGGTCTTTAACCACAGGAAACGCTCTCAAAATTGCTAGTTTAAAATTCTCGTACGTGTAAGTCGGCGTTCCTGGTTCTCCCAGCAGACATTTTCCGATGCACTTATACCAGGTCGCTGCTTGGCCCCTCAATGCTCCTGTCGCTAATATGACCTTCTGATGTTCCGGAACTGGATACAGCAAAAAATGCGCTTCTAACTTTTCCAGGAATGTGTTCACAGGTCCTCTGGCATCAAAAACTACTGCCGGCTTCATGGCTGCTCTGATGGTTTCCACTATGAATCCAAATCCATCAGGCATTGCAGCTGTATTCTGGGATGTAGTAGGCATATTCCAACTTCCTTCCATCCTTTTAGTTGTTCGGGCGCCAGTGTAAGGTTTCTCCTTCAATCTCTTGACTCTTTTCGTGAGCATAAACTGTGAAACCTTATGTGGAGGACAGTGAGCAGATCTAGGCTATGTCCTTTAGTGTTGAAGAACTACAAAGTCAGAAGGAGGGTTTAAAAGTGACCCTTTAATTCAAATATTTACAACTCTTCAAATCGAGAGTAAGCCACTACTTGGGCTGAACTAAAATAATATTAAACTAAAGTGTGTTAACAAATTCAATACCTAACTTAATTCTAAGTAGGACGGCGAGGGAAGCTTAACTCTTAGTGAAATGCAATTATGCGAATTTCACTAGCAAACACTGGTAATTGCAAATTGCCTATGAAGGCGAACTTTCAGTAGACAGAGGAAATCTTTGCGCGCACAGCCTTACGGCGATAAATCCAAGGCTCTCTTTTTCCCCTCGTTAACTCCTGCCTTTTAACTGCTAACAGATATATGCGATTTGCATAAATATCTCACTCGCGCTAAATTCGGGCAGCAACTGAAACTTTGAGAATTCGATAGGAAAGTTCAAACTAAAAATAATTTGGTTAATTAAAATAATGAATGCTACAAACCTAGTCCAAACTTTGAAGACCTTCAACCTGCTAACTTCCATTCATTGCACTCAAAATTTGCTGAACTAATTAACACTAGAACTAACACAAGAAGAAGAAGCCACTATATCATCCCCTAGGCACTAAGAGACAACTTCAGAGAAGTAATTTATCCTTACACTTATGTTTCAATTCAATATTCATCCCAGAATACATAAGATTCTCAGTAGCACCCTGTTAACCAGGTACTAAAAAAGAACTAATTCCCTACAACAAGAAGATTCCAGCCGTACCAATCCATCAAGCCATTAGTGCAATTTTTCTGCGGAAGTACACCAAAAACGAAGAGATGCGATTTGCTACTACAAGAATACCCAATGCTCACCAGCAAACCTGATTTCCTATGCACAGGCTGTAAAAAAGAAAGTAGACCCACCGACTGTAAAAAAGAAAGTAGACCCACCGACTCTATTTACCTTCCCAAAGAAAAATTTTGAGAGACTACTTTCAGAAAATTTGGAAAAGGTCCTTCCCATTCTCAAAATTACAGCGAAAATAAAAAACATTTTACCCTTACAAAAAGGAGGAATAGCAGTGACCTGCGAGTGAGAATGAGATATTAATGAACTTTCACGAACCCTGCAAGCATCTGCACCAGTAATTAGCAATATTGGCGTAAAACGCCCCTCGTTGAAGTGCCCGAAGATCATCATTGACAAAATCCCGGAACATATTTCGGAATCCAACATCACCTAAGAAATGAGCTTCATTCTAGAACTGGATACAGAAGACATAACCCCCATATTCCGCCTCAATGATAGAACCCTTAATTGTATTAAGTGGGTATTCGAATGCACTACGAAATCATTTCACAAATGAATTCAATCAAAATGTTTCCTCATGAGCTGGAGCTCCCATACAATCAAAGAATTTACTGGAATCCGCAAATGCTTAATCTGCCAAGACTTTTCACCCAGCAGAAACAGTGCCCTAATAATAATTACTGTGCTTTTTGCAGCGCAAAGTATCCCACCAGAGAGTGCAAAGCATAATTCCCGTCTTGCACCAACTGCGAATTAAACAACAGTATCCACAAGACCCGCTTCGAAATCGACCACTCAGCACACTCCCAAGCCTGCCCCAGTTATCAGAAAAAGTTAATCAAAAATAAAGCAAGAACCAAATATGAATAATCTATATGCACCCCAAACCATTAAAAACCAATCAATTGTATGAAAATTCCATAAACAACAAGAACACATCCAAATTGCCCAAATAAACCTACAAAGAGCGCAAGCAGCGAATCCGAAATTAAAAATTTTCCTGTCTGAATATAAAAAAGACATTCTTCTGATCCAAGAGTCGTATTCCTTAAAAGAGAGATAGCAGAGCATTGTCAATTAGCTGTAATATCTTCCAGCACCAAGACAAAATCAAACTTCGGTAAGAGCAGCAATAATCTGCCAAAACAAAAACTGTTCTCCAGCAATAATTTACTCATCCAGAGACATTGTAACAATAGCCCTCAATTCAAAAAATGAACAAATACTATTTACAGCCTTCTATTTCTCTCCATCTGAAGAAATAACAGATGACTTGAACATTCTCACAAACATACTACAAAAATTTTCAAAATCTCCTCACGTGATTGCGGGAGATTTCATTGCGCATAATACCATATCGGTATGCATAATACTGGTATGCTCACCATATGGGTGCGCATAATACCACGCATGAATCTAAGAGGTGAAGAGGTAGAAGATTTAATTAACAGTGAGAACCTCACAGTGATTAACAATAATCCATCTGAATCAACATTCCAAACTATCAATGGATATGGATAGCCGGATATAAGGCTCACAAACCAACCGATAGCTCAGTATATCCAGAACTGGACAGTCCACGTCGAAGAGGATATCTGAGACCATAGACTGATTTCATACGAAATCTCTTCTCGGTTCAACACGAAGACTACCAAAAGATTCCGAATTACCCAATCAAGAGCACGAAAATTCATCAAGTCCATTACACATGCTATTCAAGAAATCGATAATGAAATAAATCGCGTAGAAAACTAAGTACATCTAGATAACATCGTTACGAAACTGCCAAAACACAATTCAAAAGCACTGTGAAAGCTCGTTCAAGATGAAATGCCCAAGTGACATGAAACGCGTCAGTTGGTGGACCAGAGCACTCAGGTGTGAGAGAATCAAGACTAGAGAGTTAAAAAGGAAGATGAAAGAGGCGAGAATTGAGGAAGAAAGGAAAGTTATAAGGTATTTCTCCCACCTTCTTCGCATGCCTTCGTGATGTAGTGGTCAGCACATTCGATGCGTAACCGAGAGGTCCGTGGTTCAATTCCCGGTGAAGGCGTTGCTCATTTTTCATCACTTCTGCTTCCGAAAATGCATAATGTCTCTACAAAGTAGCTCACGAGTTGTATGCAAAATAAAGAGCTATGTACAAATGAGAGATTCATAATACAAAACTTAAGTGCTGGAGAAAGTATTTAACCACCAACAAAAATTTGTACGGATTATTGTACAAAAGATGTACTAAGAAGTTCTTCCATCCATGTCAAATTGTTATTACAAACTCCATCAACGAAAATAATTCACAGGAAGATGCAACAACCGAAAGCATCAAGAAAATAATGGATGCTGTATTCCTTCATAATTCCCCAGATGAAAACTCACCACTTCAGAGTATCAGAAGAAACAACACCTACCCTCTAGAAACAAGTAACAATATTATAATATTCGACAATATAACAATATTCCATAACTTCAAAAATAATTAAGATTCTACCAAACAAAACAGCACCTGGGCCGAACAGGATCGATAACCAACTCATCAAGATCCTGCACAAGAACTTTCCCGATCTACTTCCAACCTAATGAATAAATGTCTAGAAATAGGCCTCATTCCAAGAAGTTTCAAAATCGGCCAAATAGTTCTTTTTAATAAAAATGGCCAGAATGCATCGAACCCAAGATTTTATCGTCCAATAAACCTTCTTCCTGCAATAGGGAAAGTACTTGAGAGAGCCCTAATGAGCCACCTCAGGCATCATATAAGGAAGTCCAACACAGCAAGCCCATACCAGTTCGGGTTCTCCCTGAATATGAGCACTACACATGCAATTAATGATACTCTAGAGCAGATAAAGGGAAATAAAGTAAAGAATTTGCACTCGGCTGTACTGTGTCTACACCTTCAAAATGGCTTTGATTCCCTCTGGTGGCCAGAGGTTCTAGACACACTGAAAGACATGAACTGTCCAAATAACATTTACAAAATCTTTGAAGATTATTTCACCAACAGACGCAGCGTCATTATAAGTAACAACCGTATAGTTGGAAAAGTACAAGTCAGAGGCTGCCCGCAGTACTCATGCCTAAGTGCAGATTTTTGGAACCTGACATTTGACAAAGTCATAAAGAACAAATGGCCCCAACACTCAAAATGCACCGCTTTTGAGGACGATGTAGCCTTTGTCATGAGTGGTAACTCCAGAGACGAGTTACAACGAAATGTAAACAACAGATTAGAAATTTTCAACTCTCTTTGCAAGTAACAAAAAGTAATAATTTTTCAAGAAAAATCACGTGCCTTAATTATCCACAAACCCAAAACAAAATGTCTCGTATCACAAAAGATAACAAGATTTCAAAGATTCGAAATAGAAAGAATTAAAATAAAAATAGTCTCTGAAATTCCTCGGTGTCATAAAATTGATAAAAAACTTAATTTTATAGAGTATTTAGACTATGTCAAAAGCAAGACCTCTAAAATAACAACCAATCTAAAGCGGATGAATGGAATAAGATGGGGGATGAACAGACCAATCCAGAATCTCATCTACCACACAGTAATCGAGAAGATTGCCTTATCCGGGCCAGCCATACAGACAGAACTAATCACAAAAAGAAAGCAAAAAATGCTTCATACAATTCAGCAACCCTTCCTTCTCAACTACACAGGAAGCTATAGAACATCAAATGCGGCCTTCTTCCAAATCGCTAACAGCTCGCCTCTTTTCATATGCTCTGAACAAGAATTCCGTGAGACAACAGTATTACAACTACGAAAGAAGAGGCATTACAAATCATTAGAACTTCTAATAGAGAAATACGAGACACCGGCACACCCACATGAGCACCACCCAGGAAAGAAAAATAATATTACATTAAGCATGAAAAAAGAAGTAAACGAAAAGAAATTCCCTCAACTCTATACAGACGGTTCTGGCTTAGAAAAAGATAAAAGCAGCGCAATCAAAATCTACATAGATCCCAACTCGACAACTGAACAAAAGTTCCACCTAGATCAACAAAATAGTGTATGCCAAGCGGAATCAGTAACGCTCCTCCAAGCAATAAAATACAGCATCACAAACTCAACTCCCTAAAAACAGCATATATTTTTACACACAGTCTTTCAGCGATGCATGCCATCGAAATCCGCACCACCGATGAAAATTAATCCGGGAGATTAGAGAAAGAACTTCAGCATCACAAAATCAACACTTCTTTGTCACTTGGCTGAAGGCACATACAGGGACAAAAGGTAACGAGGAAGCTGACATCCTAGCCAAAGAAGCAGATAGGGGTCAAAACGCACAAAACTTATCAGTACCATGGCCTGGCTCGCACCTAAAAAATCATAAGCAACAAATCTAAAATTGAATGGCAGACCTGATGGGACAACGCCGAACAAGGAAGGACTTATCAATTGTTTCCAAAAGTAGGCACTGCACCCAGTTTAGTATCAAGAGAAATATCGTGGTTCCTATCAGGGCATGGCTCTTTTCCCACGTACGCTTATACAAGGAACTTAGCTACAACAGACCAGCGTGCATGTGGAGAAAGAGGCAGTCCCGAACATTATTTAAATGCTCACTCACAGCTGAACATCATTTAAAAGTCCCGAATTCAGAAAGTGAAATGACTAATTTTTATAAGATATGCTACCAAGAACAACCATCTCAGAAAAAAAATCGTAAATATAATGAGTTCCTGTCCACAAGAGGCACTGAGTTATGCAACACAGCATAGAATAACATAACAAAGATATTACTTAAAACATTGCATGTAAGCACACCTGGACCTGTCCTCCATAGCAAGTAAGTGCTAAAGGCACCAACTATGAAAACATCAATGTATACTTAATGGAGAAAGAAAGGCACTGCCTGCGGTGTGGTACCAATACAAAGCATTGTAAGCAACGCCTGGCAAGGTCTCCTGTGAGCCTAGTGGGGTGTGATTATCTGGTTAATTAGTCTGCCTGGACAACACCTACATTGTCAATGGTTAAACAATGCATATCCACCACACTTCACCATATCCATACTATCCCACGTATTACGACTGGACAAGTTCCTGATTTACTGAATCGTAAAATTGCACAGCCCGTTATATTGTTCAGTGCACTGTGGATGCAGACTGCATTCGGTATTTCTTACATTATTCTGCCTGGTATGTTTCAAGCCCGTAATGCTTAGTTTTTTATAATAATTTTGAGCTCCGGCAGTCTATGAGTGTTTATGAATGAGCTTGGTAGGTTCACACTATAGTGAAAGATAGCGCCACGTGGAAATTGTGATGGAGAAAACATTGCGGCCGGTAAACATCGAGTTTTTGTTTAATTAGATAATCATCCAGGTATCTTCATTTCCATCGATTCCTTTTTCGTTTCTTCATCGCTCTGGTGGCCTTTAAACAATGTTTGTTCTTCCATGAGCATTATGATGAGGAAAATACTTCATGTTAAAATTTCTAGAATAATTTGCCGCGAAAATATTCATTTGAAATTCCTAAACGTTTTTTAACAATCGAAACATTTTAAGTTTCTGTAATTAAAATGTACTTTTTAGTGTTCAAAACAAAGTTTCTGTTTCATAAAAAATGAGATTCAATTCTGTTATGAAATAAAATCCTTAATGATAATATTAATAAAGCGATGGAATATTCATTAATTTTCTCTTTTAAGACTATTTAGTTCATTGTGTTTTGTAACAACAACGCCAGAGAATTTCCGTTTACCTTTTTAATTTCAACGTTCTTATAAGTTATAAACACCGCAGATATTCCGAAATCTGTTCATCCAGACAGATTATCGTACTTTAGCGACTAAGTAAAATTATTATCCCAAAGGACGTTAGCACAGAAGGTCTATTAACTTCGTTTTGGAATTTTACGTTGATTCACTATAAATGTCGGTTCACTTTTCAAATTGTTGCCACCAAATATTAGAGCCCAGTGTAATATTTAAAGAAATTAAATAATGAAGAATCTGCATAAATGTATATGTTTCTCGCATTGTGATAAAACAACGGTACCTAGAGCATCAGATTTCGAATAATGTAATTTTCCACTGAATATGGGCATCTGGAAGCCCGGATTGGAAATTTGAAATTTGTTTTATTATATTTTTTGTAACACTTTAACGAATTTTTGATTAACAAACTCAACGATTTCAGAGCGAGTACTGGCAATACTGTACAAAAAAAAAAATCTCCTGCTCGCGAGACTATGTATCGGAAATTGTAAAGATGTGCTTATTTAAAAATTGTTTTGCAATATTGCTGTTGAATGGAATTTAATAGTTTAAGTGCAAAGAGCATGATGTTTAATAAATACTGGCAGCATTCGAAACGTTAAAAAAACGGCCGGGGAGTAATGTAAAATAAACGGGCGTAATGTAAAATCTGAAAGATTTCAGATTTTTTTTTTTTGCTTAATAATAATTTCTTTTTATGTGTTTTAAATTTTTTCTAGATTTGTTCCATCAAAAATCGAATTTTTTTTACTTAAGCTACATAAAACGAAACAAACCAATCAGTTAGGCTGACTTTTGTTTAAAAGAAAATTAATTTCAGAGTTTTTTATAAAACCAAACCAGATCTACGATTGATTTTTGCCTAACTGTATGTTTCACATTGCCACATGATTTTACTAACTATATTCAACGCTTATATGAATGAAAATTTATTTCAGTGGTTAATTTTAATTCAAGCAAAAATGAGTTGTATGGCAAAATAGTTTCTTTGTTTATCAGCTTTCTCGTAACAACGTGCTTTGCCTTATGTTTTACGGAAATCAAATATTTAATTCTTTATTAAAATACCTTACCGCAAAAAAATTCCTCCAGATTCATTGCAATAAAATACTTATTTGGCCTACACAGAAAGGAAACCTGATTATTAAAGCTTTTCAAATCTGTGCTTGACCTGTGATTTAAGTTGCTCCAGATGTTTGGAATTATTTTGCATCACAGGAGTATCCAAAATACTTACTGCATTGGGGTCAATTCGCATGATGTCGCCTTCGAAGAGCCCTTCGTTGATCATCGGGTTTTTCACCACTTAAAAACAAAAGAAAACACTCATATAATTAGCAATAAAATGCTAAATCATTATACAATGTGTTTCATAGATAGAACATCACAAATGTCATAGAACACCACTACTGTACTAGAATATTTTAATGGCAATTTCCAAGATCCTGAAGGAATGCGCAATTGCCTCTAGAAAATCTAACTCAGAAATCTATGCCATTTGCCCTGGATTTCATTGCTTTGGTATTGTTAGGCTGGTTTGATTCACTATTTATGTCGTCGGTAGTTTGAGTTTAGAGAAGCTGGATGATCTGATATACGACTGGGATTCTAGAAGATCATGAAACTATGACCCTAGATGTAACTTACAGGAAAAGATAAAAGCTTCGGCTTGCATCAAGAAAACTGTTGTTGTGCGGCAGTGAATACGATGAAAACATTTACAGATGGTTGCGTGTATATTTCACTCAAAAGAGAGGTATTTTGGAGAGATTTTATATTAAAAGTTTCTTTGGTGCCAGACTGATAATATTTATCGTAGAAAAACATATGCAAACAAATAGAAAGTTTTGTTTATCAGTGGTAATGAAGACATATAATTTTTAAAATCTTCCAGTTTAATCCGTCGATGTTGCTTATTCAATATATTTCCTTAAAGAAAATCAGCTGTACTATATACAGTCCAGTATGCTTTGGTATCATATACTAACGAGCTCTAAAAAAGACAGTAGAAGAATTGTCTTCAAGTTTTATGATAGAAACCGAGTCAGAAGAAGGGTGTATAAGACCCTTTATTCAAACACAAAGATTTTCACAGAAAGCCCCACATGGGATTACATAAGCTAACACTTCTGGCTTAACTTAAATGAATAACGTAGAACTTAAGATAAAATATAGTTAACTAGCCTAACGGCTCAAAAGATAATTGAATAGCACAGGAAGGTTCTGGCTCGTAGAAGCCGGTGAGATAAGCCAAATGGCTAGAAGCACTCAATGTCACAATAGCAGATCGTAAGCAAAGTCAAGATAACAAAGTGGCTTGCAAATAAGTATAACACGCTTTAAAATCGTTTTTCGAAACCTTTGCTTAAATAGCCCTTTTTTCTCTCTTAATCTGAATAAACGCGCGCTTATCTAAATTACATTCTAACATGGAAAACGTGGATGAGAACGAGAGTGAAAGGGAAAGTGCTTAAACTCAAAATTTAACTATTAGTCAAAATAAAAAAAAATCCTCACAACTAAAACAATTAAACAAAATTTTAACTTTCACTGAATTCAACGAATAAACTTTAAATGTTTGTAACTTTAGGAATATACTTATTTGGTTGATTACTTAATGAATTATGATAAAGCAAATTAACAAGTGGGGCAAAATCTTATCAGGTTTAGAAAGAATGCCTTGCTGGAAGAGTTTCTAAATGGAACTGCGTATTCACGTTATACTTGTGTTAAATACTAAGTTGTAACATACTAGGTGACCAAACAAATTTAGGCAATTGCTTTGTGATTTAATTTTAAGTTTCGTTTCAACAACCTGAAGAACCTTGCTACTGGTGAAACTATGTTGTGTCATCAGAAAATTCAAGTAAACACATAAAATCAGTAATACTAAAACTATAGTTTATTACTTTCCTTAAACACTGATATCAATCAAATTTCTATTGTCAAAAAATTTATACTAGTCCCCAGGAACTACCAACCATTAATTTAGAAAACAAATTGCTAAACATTTATATGGGTTTTCACAAATACTGCAACTTAGACAAGAACCACTTCAATTCAAAAACTATTTGTTAAGGAATAACTATTTTCATGAGTTAAGATATAAATTAAAAATTTCTATTTCATTTAACAGTTGTGAGGTTCTTACACCTTATTCATCCAAGAACATGTAAAAATTCTAATGATTGAGAACAGAGTTAAGTATTTATAGTATTGCACCAAAAAGGAAAAACAATAAAAGAAACTACTGTCGTGCTCATCCAACTGAGTTACACCCAAATCCCCCTATTTAGAAAAAATTTAGATTTTAAGCATAAACATAAAGCGTTAGGCTTCCAAGACTAAGGAATTACTTGCATTGGTTGAGTTCCAGTCAAAGTATCAAGATGTTTTAGAAAAAGTTTCAATTAGTGCGAGTAGAGACGTTCGAGAAGAATGTTTTATGTAATTATGAGTATTATCAACATTATTATAGAAGTTGAGGGAAATACTAGTTTTACTTTATTCTGACAAAATATCCTTGTTTAATCATCATGAGAAATTCAAGGACAGATACTGAATTGATAGAGGGAATAGTAAGTATTAGCGATGATTACTTTGGTACAAGCTCTGGTAAGTCTTTAAAACTAAAAGCACCTTAACGTTTTTTACACCGGTAAAAACAACAACAAATCTGTCAAGCTGACGGTTATAATTGGTTCTGGTGTTAAGACTGTAAGTGTTTTTAAATTAAATTAATCGTTTTTTAAGGAAAATCTTGTACCCGTCAATTTAACGTATGCCCAATATAATATAGGTATACCAAAATGTTCGTAAATCTAGTGTTAATGGCGACTGAGCGTCCAACATCCGTACCAGCAAAAATATTGGACTACATGAAAACTTAATCCGTATCAGCGATGCAACCTTTCAAATGTCTCTGCTGCTGCTTTTACCAGTTTTGCAACATAACATTAGTGCTATTCTTTGCTCAGTTTTGTAATTCATGACAATCGATGTTCACTAAAGCAAATAACTATATAGAAAATTCTATTCGTAAGCAGACTATATTTTATGAGTGGAGTTATTAGGGAAATTATTATTGCAGTAAATTCTGCAAATATCATTTGGTAACTTGTTCTGGGATTTCTTAAAAAAGCAGTCTTAAAATGTTGTACACGCATTATGATGTACTTGTGTTGCTTTGCAAAATGTAGATGATGTAGCTGGTATTAAAGCATCGCAAGAAAAAATAAAATGCAGTTCATTCATTATTTTGAAAAAAACATAGGTACTTAATAGACGTGTCGCATAATATGTATTTGCGCTTAGAACAGTGCTATGCATATTACTTTCCGTGTTGAACTTCCAAATGCAGCTCAACAAAATTTTATTATTGTTTAATAAAAATTATTGGATTGATTATTATGAACTATGTTTTACTTAACTAGCACGCTAATTTTAAGCTTAAATAAAATCCTTGAAATTAGTAATAAAGAAGGATGCAACGTACCTGGCGTTGCCCATGTTACGGCCAATAAAAATGAAAAAATAAGAATCTTCATCCTGACGTCCTGACGTCTTGACGTAGAATCTATATTTTTTGCTAATCTTCTGTGATTTTATTATACTTTATCGCGAAAAGAAATCGGGAAGAAAAGCATCTGTTTCTTCTCTCACATAATTTTTTTAGTGATTACATATGGCATAACTGATATTGTTAAGGTTTAACGTATTTAATTAAAAGCAATTATTGATAAATATACTGATATTAAACATTTATTCAATTAATTTGAAAATAAACTAATGTAGTCTGAACGAAAATTCCAGTCAATGAGTTCTGAAGTAGGTTGCTTAATAAAATTGCTTAATATTGGCTTAACAAATGTATTTTTGCAGAAAACTATGATACTAGTAACATCTTTAGGAATAATTCGAAATGTTTCAGGAAATTACGTTGCGAGGTTTCATTAACTTAAATAAGCAGTTATTTTAAGTTGGATTTTAAGATTGCAGTCTGTACTCTCAGTTAACAGTCACTTTGGAATATGTGTTGTATTTTCTTTTCAGTTTTCCGGCCAGAATACAATGAGTTAGCGTATATTTAAAGGAAACTTTTGAGATTATTAATTCAGAGTGTGTTCTGCTTCTTATAGGGTACGTTGCTGGGTTTGTTATTTTAAATAAGAGTTCCTGTCTAAAGCCTTGCATTATACTTGCCGATAGTTGAATTCATAGCGGTGAAGTTGTGAGCCAACTTCGAGTTAATTTGCTCTGAGTAGAATTTCGCCATTAGATATTTAAATTTAGCTTTACGTTTGAATTTCTACTTTGTGGTTCCCGCCATTAATGCTGACGGAATTGAAAGCACCAGGTGTCCCTTCTGTTAAACTTATTTGGCTTTAAACAAAAGGTATTTTATACACTTCTCAAGTTTCTGTTATACTTCAGACTCAACGATAATTAGCTTAACGTCTACCAAAAGGTTGTTAAGAGTTTCCAATAGTGAAAGACTTTAAACATTATAACATTATGTTTAGTTTGGCTACGATTACCATTTAGCATCCATGCTACCTGATAAGTGTATCATTTCGAGGCTTATAAGACCTTAATACACTCACGTCGAAAATTATCTACACATGCATTAAATCACGAATTTCACAGAAATTGTAAACTATAACTATATGAATTTTGTGGTATGATACATAACATCATAACACGTAAATATAAAATGAAAAAATTCAGAATCACTGCATATGACATAAAACTGTTGTTATCCAATTACACTCACTTCCAAAAGTTAAGCACGAAGATGTAAAATGCAAAAAATCAATAAAAACTGCTTTGATTGACACAAAATTCGGCAGGAAAGTAGCACATATATTTATGCATAAAATAAAATCAATAATTATATACAGAAATGAAAACAATATTAAATTTTTGTAAGTCACCAGATAATGACATACTGGAGACTTAAAAACAGAATTACGTATAAAGTGAAAATAAACAGCATAAAAAGAAAAAAAAAAGACATTAATAGGGTGTGTGATGCCCTCACATCTGTATACAAAGTTTACACCTTGTGACCATGCTTTCAATTAGAGGGTCAACCACCGCAGAATTAAGCAATCGCCATTCTTCTTGTAGAGCAGTTTCCAGCTCAATAAGAGTGGCTGGAGGTGGGAAACGTGAAGATAGAACACGGCCATAAGCATCCCAAAGATTTTCAATGGTATTAAGGGCGGGTGAATATGCTGGCCACGCCATACGCGCAATCCCTTCACTCTCCAGGTAGTCATCGACGATGTCAGCTCTATGGGGACGTGCGTTATCGTCCATTAAAACAAAAGTAGGGCCAACTGCTGCAGCGTACAATCTCACAATGGGTTCTAGGACTTCATCTCGATACCGGACAGCCGTCAAAGAACCCCGTTTAAAGATGTGCAGGTCGGTGCAATATCCTAATGAAATCCCTGCCCACACCATAATGCTTTCGCTTCGGAATGCGTGATGTTCGGTGATGTTTTGGGACTGATTGCGTGATCGTTGTTCACGCCATATCGTCATACGCTTGTCATCAGTCTCCAGAGCAAATCTTGACTCATCAGTACATTGCCCCAGTCAGACACATTCCGATTGACATGTTCCCAGCACCACTGTAATCGTGCCCCTCTTGATTGGACGGATAGAGGAACACAAACTCGAGGTACCCGGGCGTACCGTCCACTCATATGTAATCTTCGGCGTATGGAGGTCGCTCTGCTATTCCGCTTAGCTACAATAGCAATATATCGATCTTCTGCGGGGATTGTAACCCTTGGGCGACCGGCTACGGGCCTTCGGACAACTGTCTGTGTGGTTTGGATTTGTTTCCATAAACGTGAAATTACAGAATGATGAATGCCGAAGAAAAGAGCAACATCTGTGATCGATTGCCTTGCTTTAATGCGCCTCACAATACGCCAGTGTTCAGAATCTTCAATTCGTCTTCTGGAAGTCATAGAAACACGTATGTCTTGGAAACAAATTGTACGAAAATTTTAAACACCTTCTATCAACACTTACAATCAACTTCTGTAACCCTTCATAAAGCTGGCTTCTGCTGTGCAAAAAATGTGCAAAGAAGGCAGTCTTATAAGACTGCCTTCTTTGCACATTTTTTGACATGAAAGCGCGATCGGCTGTTACCTAACATATTTTCATACTTCCATCTACCTCTGCAGCGAATTGCATCCTCTTCAATTCTGATTGGCTTTCGGAAATTAGCATTTTCCTATCCATGCTTAACTTTTGGAAGTGAGTATGTTTTGGATCAAACTTCACTAAATTGAAAACCTTTTTCTTTCTCGTGAAAACAGGAACTTTGGCGTACATTTAGTTTTGCAAAATGAGTTCCATTGCTTACGTCGGCCATAAATGCATTAAAAATTCTGAAGTTCAGAAATTCATCAGAAAGATTATAATTGTTGATTTTATTACTTATTGATAATGTCATTTTTTACGTCAATAAAATTACGTGTTAGTTTAATTTTAGTTAAAAGACACTGAATGTATTTGATCCGAAATTATAAATAAGAAAAAGAATATTCAATTGATTACCAGAATTTAGTTTTTTGGTGTAACTGATAGCTATTACTTTGTAGAAAATTTTGCATATATAGTAATTTTTTCTGAAAAAAAAATATAAACTCTGTGGTTATATGTAAAGTGCTTTCATGGATAATTTATTGAGTTTAAAAATGCATTGCAATGCAAAGTAACGGCAGATTACTTCAAATACACTCTTTTGCAAAAAAATCGAAGCATCAAGAAGGAAGTGTTTGTTTTGATGTAGTTGAATATGTGTATAGCTCATACACAGTTAATAAAATAAGGAAAAATTCAAGGTCATAGTACATGTTCACGGCTCACAATCACCCATTGAATGTTCAAATTAGTAGCTGGTCGAACCGCCCCTGGCGGTAATGCATGCTTGAATTCGCCAAGGCAAGGAGCGGTATAGGTTCCTAATGTCATCCTGCGACACATTCGGCCAGGCATTCATCAGTTATCGCTCCAGATCTGCGACATTTTGTGGTGCCCGAATCTGGCGGTCTACCATGTCTCAGACATGCTCGATTGATGAATGGTTTGGGGACTTTGCTCGCCAAGGAAGAATATCAACCGCGCGAAGACAGTTCAAACAGATATGCGAGCGGTATATGGCCTGGCATTATCTTGTTGGAAAATGTCCCCAAGATGACGTGCCATGAAGGGTAATGCAACCGGCCGCAGGATGGTATCAATATATCGTTGACCTGTTAAAGATGTAGGGAGGATGACTAAAGATGATCTGCTGTCACAACACGCGTGCCCACATTATCACACGAGGGATTATGGGTGTATGCCTTTGTAAAACAAAGGCTGATTGGGACCGCTGGCCTCGTCCTCTCCAGACACGAACATGGTGGTCATCTGCTTCAAGAGTGAAGCGGGATTCATCGCTGAACACGATACCAGTTTGATGGCAGCCATGATGATCGGCTGCGATCCACTCCAGACGAGTCCGCCGATGTTGTGGGATGAATGGCAAACGTCGTAAAGGCATCTGTGAGCTTATACTCAGCCTCAGACAAGCGCCGTGAGATGGTGGACGGTACCACGGGTGGTATAGACGTGGCTGTAATGCGTTGAATAGTCGACAATGATACGGCTGGAGCGGTTCGGGCCTGGCGAACAATCATCCTATCTTGCCTCGCATTTGTGCTCCTTGATCTTCTACAGCCTTCATTTCGTCGGCAACCATTGCTGCCACCATCTTTGCACTGCAGTGTCTGTACGCTGCAGGTGGCGGCCTATTGCTCGGGATGACCACTCAGCTTCAAGCAACTCTACATTGCGACCACGTTAGAAGTCATTTATTTGTATGCAAGGTCGTTAGGATATCGTCGTAATGGCCTCCTTAGTTTCTTCATTACGGAATTACAATGGCAGCAACAAAAAAAAAAGATAAATTTTCCGCCTCTGTTACTGGTTTTATACTTTGCGAATTGCGCACTAGAAATGAGTGCTATGACTGCAATTCTTGTTTATTTGCCTTGAAACTTTGATCATTTACATGTTCGATCAAGATGTTTTTTCATACCGAATTTCGTCACGATCACAAAAGCCCTTCTTGGTGCTTTGATTTTTTTTCCAAAAGAGTGTATTATAATAATTGTTGTATCTTCTACGTATGGGCGAAAGTAAACCTGAGAACAGCGGCAGTGGTAGCCATGGTTACAGAATTTTACGCGGGCATTAGAAAGCTTTCATGTGTTTGAGACTATCCCGTTCTAAATTTAAGTTTTTAAGATTGCGGGATAGAATTGAGTGCGCGATTTGTTGCGTGACGTACGAAATGAAACCCATTTCGTTTATTAGGGAATTCTTTCAATTTGCTGCGTTTAGAAAATGAGGTTCCCCTGTTTTGAATTTGCGATGTTCGATTTCAGAAGCGTTCAAATTTAGGAAATAGTTTCAGTTTTATTCTCAACATACAGATAAGTAAAGTTTTTATGTCACTGTAGTTATGTCTAATTTGTAAATACAACTATAAATAGAATTGTATTAAATGTTCAAAAATTTTAGAATGCTAATTTTATTTTGTCGCAATTGACTCCACATTCTACGTTCTTTGTCGGAGCCCACTGGAAATGGTGTAAAAGAAATAATATCTAGAAAGGGAAAAAGAAATAATAGGTGTGTAAAGAAATAATATCTAGCAATAAGAACATTTTGAGAGTTTTGCTTTACGACAACAATCGTGATGCGGCATGACAAAGTTGACATCCATAAACCAGTTTTCTTCAAAAAGAATTTTGCTGAGTCATGACGCAATTTCTTTTATAAATGAATACTGCAAAATAACAAGTATGTGATTTTTAATTAATGACGCATTTTAAAAATATTATTTATGTCTTGTTAGAGCTGAACGAAGACTATAAGTGGAAGTACGATGCATTATGAGACCCATATATTCCGCAACATATATTTTGCAACAAATGCGTTTAAATAAAACGAAGGAATGTGCTTCCTAATGTTAAACTCTTTGTTTATATTTGGCTAATCTGCCATAGCGGGGTAAGTTAGCACCAAACTATTTTGGCCTTCAAAATTTGGCGAATTTTTTTGGCGGCAATAACAGCACTAAGATGTGATTTTTAAAAGTAAACAGAATAGAAACTTTTAAGCTTTGCAGTTGTAAAATGCCGTTATTTTATATAAACAGAATAGTAAAATGAGATGATAAGATACTAGATGAGTAAAACAAAATCCATCAGCTTTGCCAGTAAAAACGTAATCCTATCTATGTAATTCATGATAAAATAGTATAAAGAATAATGAAATAATAAATTATATAACACTTTCCTCGGAGTCCAAAATTGTCAACCAAGTAAATACATTCAAATTCACTAACAACGGATGCATCATAAAGTCACTAAAATATACAAGTTACTATTGTCTTCGAATTCAACACGCTAAATAAACTTTTGCTCAAAATTTTAAACATTCCACATCTTTCGATTACCACATACAAGAAACAAAACTAAAAAAATAATTAACTGATTCGAAAAACATTAACAAAATAAAATTAAAAGAAAACATTCATAAATTATGAACTTCACGCCATCTCAAATCCAGTGTTCTCCCACCACCAACAGCTTAATCTCCCTCAAATATTAATCAGTAAAGCTTTCAAAAACAAACACAGTATTTCAAAATTAAATTAAAAGATACTCTTCTGGCTACACTAAACTCGCATTCATTACAATCTTCTTTCACTTGCCGATCGGCCGTTTTTCGTTTCTCCTTTAGCATATGCTCTCTCTAAACCATTCCAATTTCTCGCAACGAAGATGTGGAGGTAATTACATTAATTTGCAAAGGTACTCCGTAACAATTACGCCTTGGTCTTAAATGTCAGAACTTTTTGTTTTCATAAATGCGAAAGACGAAGCGAATACTTTAAGTTCTACAAAACTATATTATAAAATTTTGTTTGTTACGCTACCCCCCCTTCAATTCTCTTTCATTTCTTTTTGGTTCGAAATAAAGCTGTAGGTTTGCCACAGGAAAACATACAGCCGAAAACCACAACCAAGTTATTTAAGATTAACCTTATAGTATTTAACTGAATCGAGAGCAGGCAACGAAAAGAAAAGATCTGAATCATAAATATAATTTAACAATGCACAATTAATGATACGTTTCTGTTGCACTTAAATATGTCAATTTAACAGATTTATAATTATTTTAAAAGAAAGCTGAGAGAAAGCTTTTTGTTTTTATTTTTCACAGTTGTGCTTAGGTATATAGAAGTACCCTAGTATTTTTTGATTGAATATCTGCAATTTCAGTTATCCGAGGTTCATAACAGTGAAAAGAAATGAATTAAAAGATAAATAAATAAAATAAAACTCGAGAAAGTCTTAAATTTCAAATTGTTATATCTAAATGACATTGGACATAACATAGTCAAAATACATTAAGTAGTTCAGACATTCCTAACATTACCTTCCTAGGCTAATGCTCTCTCGATTCGGACCGACAGAACTAAATACGAGAAATTGGAAATGGTCATCTCGGAAGACTTTGCGTGTTCTCCCCCCCCCCCAAAATTACAAGAGAGTCATGAGACTCCGAGATTTCACTCCAGGTTTATATCGTAATTATGTTGGTAGATGATCTCGGTTGTCAGCAGTTAGTAAATGTTCGACTAAACCCTTCTTTAGTTGCATGTCTATGCATTATCATTTACTTTCCTTTCGATTCTGGTACTTCCCAGTCATTAATATCTATCAGTTTCGTCGAATCCTTAAATGTCAGAACTTTTTGTTTTCATAAATGCGAAAGACGAAGTGAATACTTTAAGTTCTACAAAACTATATTATAAAATTTTGTTTGTTACACTACCCCCCTTCAATTCTCTTTCATTTCTTTTGGTCATCATAATGTTTGTTTCTTGTTGTCGACATACAGTAGACTTCATTTAGATGAAAACAAAGAAAATTAGTGGAAGCTTCAAGATCAATATATATCTATATTCGGATAACTTTATCTCCACCAGAACATTTCCTGGCAATCGAGTTACTCTATTCAATTCTCGAAAAGTAATGAAATCTTATATGGCATTTTATTACTTAATCTAAAGTAGTGATCCTGAACATATTTGTAATTCGGAAAACAATTTTTAGATGTGAAAAGACAAGAGTCTTTATTGTAGAGAATATTAGAGTATTTCTCATGCAATACTTCCCATTCCTATAACATTATGTTCAAAATATAACACTATATTCAATATGCATAATACATAGTCCAGTCACATTAATGTGACCACCACGTACTTTCCATGCCAGAGTTAAATAACCAATCACAGAAGGCAGGTGGCAGCACAGTGCAGTTGAGCGTATATAAAGGGTGTGTGAGGGCTTCGGAAAACATTTCAATCGTTGGCGTAATGCAGAAACGAAGCGATTTATCCGACTTCCAAAAGGGCATGATCATTGGCTTTCGGGCCAAGGGTGGAAGCATTTCCGAAACGGCTGAGTTTGTGAACTGTTCGCGTGCCGCCGTGGTAAAAGTGTACCGTGCATGGCAAAATGGGACTGTCCAAAATCAGCGACGTGGCAAATGTGGTGCACCACGGGCCATAGATGACAGAGGCGAACGACGGTTGCGGAGATGCGTTCGGGCAGATAGACGGGCTACCGTTGAGCAACTGACCACCAAAATGAACCAAGGGGCTACCAAAAGTGTCTCCCAAAGTACTATTCAGCGAACATTGCTGCGTCTGGGCCTCCGAAGCAGACGCCTGGTTCGTGCACCTATGCTGACTGCTGTTCATCGACGGCGAAGGCTAGAATTTGCACGCCAGTACAGCAGCTGGACGTCCACTGAGTGGCGACAGGTTGCGTTTTCGGATGAATCGCGTTTTATGCTCCATCGGACAGATGGACGTTGGCGTATAAGGCGTGAAACCTCTGAAAGGAACCACCCTGCAACCATTGCCGGAACGGTCCAAGCTGGAGGCGGGAGCATTATGGTCTGGGGAATGTTTTCCTGGCATTCTCTAGGTTCACTGATCATTGTGGAAGGCACAATGGATCAATACAAGTACGCATCTGTCCTTGCGGACCATGTTCACCCCTACATGCGCATTGTTTTTCCTCAGGATGATGGCATCTTCCAGCAGGACAATGCGAGGTGCCATACAGCTGCCAGTGTACGTGCGTGGTTCGAAGAGCACCAGGATGAGTTTACCGTCCTCCCCTGGCCAGCAAACTCACCTGACTTAAACCCAATCGAGCATCTGTGGGACCATCTCGATCGAGTTGTTCGCGCCATGGATCCTCAACCGCGTAATCTAGCGCAGCTGGCAACGGCATTAGAGTCGGCATGGCTCAACATCCCAGAGAACACCTTCAGGGACCTATGTGACTCTCTTCCTGCACGTCTCGCAGCAGTCCGCTCTGCGAAAGGTGGTTATTCTGGCTTTTGACAGATAGTCACATTAATGTGACTGGACTGTGTACTTATTCATTAGCAGAAATAAAATAAATAGAAATAAAATAATTACCTCCCTTAGATATTTTTGATGTTTATTCGGCTTTTTGATAGTGTTATGGATTTTGTATTTATTTATCTATTTATTTAGAATTGTAATTAAAATTGCTTTATTTTCACGTGCAACGCAGCGCTTGACGAATTTGAAGAAAAAGCTAGTCGGAAAAGTAAAAATACAAGAGCACGTGCATTTAATATTCAACAAATAAATATCTCGTAAATATACCTATTTTGCTATCCAGAAAAATCGAGAAAATAGATTTTACGAGAAAGTTCTCTGATTGATTAAAAAGTTTATAAAAGCCAGGTTAAAAACATCTCAGTTGAGTTGCTGTTGATTTAAGCGAACTGTTGTTTACTTAATGCTGTTATTGATTGTAAAGAATTCGCTGTGAGATTGAATTAGTTTCTCTGTATTTTGAATTTGAGTTCTGTTTATACACTAGTAGTTTAAAAATATAATGCTGTGAGATATTGTGATATTCTACGGATATCTTTGAGGAAATATTTCAGCATTTTGTTTTATTTCTTGCAAAAAGAATACATTTTATTAACTTGTGCATTCAATTCATTACGAACACACGCAACAGTAGGGTATTCTCTTACTACAAACTTGCATTTCTTACCAAGAATGCGAATTTTTGGTATTTTCTTTGTGTCTAATGGCGGATGAAACTCAATATAGACGAACTGTGACATATAACTGGTCCCCGTAGTTGATTTAACTGAACCGAAAGTAGGAGCGCCTTGGAAGGGCCTTAACTAATAGTTCTTCTGAAGACGTAAACCGACGTGAACATCCAGTGAAATTTAATTTGAACACAGACTGGATGATTGCGTATAAGATGCATTCATGTTAAGAATGTGAACCGGAATGTTAAATGCTTCATGAGAACAGAAAGACAAATGAATAAATTTTTATCATAATATATGTTGAAATTTATCAAACAGACCATTCTGCAAAGTTTTTACAAAATGACCTCTTCAAATACTTCAGTATTTTCTCTAGCATCTCTGCTAATTGCACCTTCTTTAATTACTTATGACTCTACTAAAAATATATTGATGATTCCGAACCAGATATTTAAGATTCGGCAGCTGAAATGTTTTAAAAATTTAATTTTTTCACAGACAACATTTTTATAATTTTTGCTTCATAAAAGATGGGAATTAAATCGATTTAATTCGAAGAGCAATGTCTGTATCAACCAACAGTATCTTTTATGGATTGAAAAATAAATAATAAATAAAAGTAAGCAATTAAAAAACATTTTAAGGTAATTTACACGAGGGAAAAATGCGTTATTCTGAAGATCCAAAGTGAATTCTTTTATACTGTTCCACCATTCTTTATTTTTATGCAATAAAGAATTCTGGTGATTGAAGAAGGGATTAGGTTAATCTGAACAGTGGTCTCCTCCTCCTGTACAGTCATACTGTGGACACATTAGGTTATTATGAAGCAGAAGATATGAAAAATGTGTAGTGATCTCGCCGGGACTCAAACCTTGGACCTCTCGAATATGCACCCAGTGTGTTACCGTTACACCAAGAAGGCATGCTGGAAGTGAGAATAAAATACCTTTTATACTTCTCTTTTTAAAGCGCGACTGTGAATTAAGGAACCCAGTCGCAAAATCCTGGTGGTGACGAATCTTGGTGGGCCACCATCTTTTAGTTAAGACGTCAATGGATAGTCATTAGGTTATAGGAATACAGAAGATGTGAAAAATGAGCAGTTCTCTCTCCGGGAATTAAATCTTTTTTTTTTCCGAATCGTGGACCTCTCGAATACGCGCCGAGTGTGCTACCGTTACACCAAGAAAACATGCTGGAACCATGGAGAAAATACCTTATAATAGTATAAACTTCAAGCAAAATATGATTTTAACTGATCAAAAGAATTGCACAACAAATTTCTTCTCTTAAAGACAGTCTTTATTAAACTTTTGTTTTACATTTTTTTAAAAAAATTAATCCTTATGCTCGAGATCAAAAAAGAAACATTCATTAATACAAATAAAATGTGTATTTATCAAATGAACTCTTTTAAGAGTTAAATCTGTGCAGCAATTATTTTCATGCACACTTAATTCTCAACACTTTATTTTAATAATTTTTATATAGTGTAATCAATAAAAATACCTTTTCCAACACTTTATTTTAATAATTTTTATATAGTGTAATCAATAAAAGTAGCTTTCTAATACTACAACTTTGTCCGGTTTCTTTTCTTAGATACTAAAGGAAAAAAAGATACACACAAAAGAAGGAGGGGGCTACAAACTTACGGCTACAACTAAATAAACATAATTGCCTAGGCTGCTGAAGCAATGAAGCATTGAGGAAAAAAGGCTGTAGATGTAATGAGTAATTATACAGCTCAATTAAATGACATTGAAACAAACTGCTACGGTCGTAATGGCGTAGGCATTTCGAAAAACAGATTATAGGTTTAACTGTTATGAAACTCTGTATTGGTATTTCGAAAAACAGATTATAGATTTAATTGTGCCGCCCAGACGGTATACCGGCTACGATACCAAAGGGCGTGGGCTCGAATCCGGGTAAGGGCATGGCTGTAATTGTCCGTCCTTTCATAGGAGGCGAAGGTGGCCCACCTATTAGGTGCCTTCATAGTAAAGTGGCCACCACTTCTGGCCTTAGTAGAGGCCAAGCCGAAATCGGCTGAGGGCCCGCCATTGAAAAAAAAAGATTTAATTGTTATGATTAGTATTTTTAATGTGTTTTGTCATGTTACCATTCCAGAAGTTCACCGCAGACGTTTAAACTTAAAAAGTCTGGGTTGGTTTGAGTAAAACTTTCTATCAGCATCGGCTACTTGCAAAATAAAAGGGAAGTTTTTATATTTGTAAGAGAAATTTGAAATATCAGTTATATACAGAAGTTTTCATTAACAATTCCGATTCATTTTTTCTTGAACATAATTCACAAAATACATTGTTGCGTGCGTAGGGGTTCGTTATGGATTGAATGCACAAGTCGTTAAAAAATTAACAAAAATTTATTCTTTCCACAATAAATAAATAAAAATGCTGAAATACTTCTTCAGAGATATTCGTACAATATTACAATATCTCAAACATTAAGGAAAACTCAATTAAAAAAAAACAGATGAAGTTTATCCAATTTCACAGCGAAATTGCTACAATCAGTAACAGCATTAAGTAAACAAACAGTTCGCTCAAAACAGCTACAACTACAACTGAGATGAGGTGTTTCAATTCGGCTTTTATAAGCTCTTTAATTATTTACTAGAACATTCTGGTAAAACCTCGATTTTCGTGGATGGCAACAGCAATTACAAGATATTTATTTGTTAAATATTAAATACATGCGCTGTTGTATTTTTACTTTTCCGACGTAGCTAAATCGTCTGCATAAAACAATTTTAATTACAATTCTAAATAAATAGCTAAATAAATACGAAATCTGTAACAATATATTTCTTTATAAAATGAACAAAATTTTATTGCGTTATATCTTAAGAAAATATTTACCTCTGACAAATTATAAATTCAGCAGACTCATCTCCTTACCGTGTGCTTCAATTAAATGAAATGAGAATTATTTTCTGTGAGATATGACATATATTTTGTTCTTATTTTCTAAACGTCGGTAAGGATCTGATATAAAGTAATGGGTCTGTTTTTGGATTCAGCAGAGTAATTATAAAGAACTTCGGTTTACGGATTTATGTTGTTGCTGAAAGTCGTTCGTTAACGGAAACAACTTTTCTCATAGGAATTATTGTGAAATGGATTAATTTGTTTCCGTGACACAGATGATTGTTTATTTAACAAGAAAACTTAGTGCACGAGTTCATAATCCAAAACTAATGGAAATCATTAAACTTAAAACAAAAAAAAAAACAATAATAAAAAATAAATAAACACAGAACTAAAAAACAGGTGAAAATATAATTGGCTTCTGTTGTACCTCTACGAAGGAGCATGGACGGCATAAGCGGAATGATGAGGAAGATGTTATTGTTTCTTTAAATAAAGCGACCTCTTTCATAAAAATATCAGGGTACATCTTCTTCTCTTTTTTTCTTTGTCTGTAAGCGATAACTGTTCTTGAGACTCACTGGGACTCTGTTCCATTCAAAATTTGTCCAGTATGATTTGGTTTTGCAGCTTATAAAAATGTTTCTAAAATGAGTCATACCATTATCTATAAAAATGCTTTTCCTGTAGCTTGCTACTGCTTTTTCAAGGTGATATCATCATATGAAACTTTATACTCTACCCCATTTTGCACGAATTTCATGGATGACAGAACTAGGATCATTTTTGCTTCTTCCTTTTCTTCTGAAGAAATTTCTTCCACAGTCAATTTTTGTAGTTGCTTCCGAAGTTGTAGTTTTTCTTGAGCTCATTTTTACGCTTCTCTAGTGACTTCTCCACCTCTCTAGTGACTTCTTCTCTTAAAGCCCACAGTTTTTCCAGCTGGTACTCTATCTTAGATAACAAAATTAAGTAGCAAAATATGCTTTCAAACTCTTCGCCTTCCACCCAATGTGACCATAGTGTTTTGCAGACCGAATTCATGGTTCTGTAAGACGTTTGCTGCCAGGCTTAGTTAAAAAGAGTTAAGCAACGGAAAATATTAAATTTAAGTTTTCAAACGTTCCTGAAAGTTAATTATGGGGCATGCGTTAACTCAAAATATCTTCGAAAATCATGTCTTGCCTTCTAGAGTGTTTGTAACTCGAGACATCTTTCGTTAGTCAAGGTGTTTTTTGTTCAGATAATTTGTTCGTGAAATGAGAAATTTGTGATCTAATTTACACTATACAGTGCGAAAAAAAATTATAGCTCCCATTTTACTGGGCCGATTGACGAAATTCAATTTCGGTTTCCATGTCTCGAAAGCGCGACTTAGGATATGTATTAGATTTATATATAGTATTGTTCTAATATAGGTATTTTGACACAAAATTGGACTTTTTCTGAAATGATATGCCAATTGTTTTACATATTCCGATTTTACGACTCAAATTATGCCAAACTGCCAAGTTTTGTAAAAATCGCACGAGTAGTCTTCGCGCGAGTAATAAAAAATTTGATCTCAAACTTTTAGCTCCTCAATGTTAATCGAATTTGATATATATTCATTAATATCTCTTTTCTTATTACACTTGCTTGATTCCTTCTTTCACATTTCGAAATTTAGGTTTACTCCAAATAAAATTCGTCCAATTTTTTATGATTTATTTTTTAAATTTGTGTTTTAAAATAATTTTTATAAATTTTTGGAAAATAATTTTGAATTATAACCTGTAGAATTTTTATCATTAAATTAAAGTAAATGTATTTCTAAGTATACCTGCAAAAAATTAGAGCTTTTTATTCAAAATTTTTGAAGATGTACGTGAATTTATATGTTGGCTCGTTTTGAAGTTTGACATATTTGTTGAAAGCGATAATAACATTTAATGTGGCTTACGCACTTTGCGAAAATTATTTGAAAGTAGAACACTTTGACTTTTTTTCCACTCATGCACAATTTAAAAAGGTAGGAACGATGTGACTTTTTTTCCGCTCCTGCATAATGGAAGGGATAGGAAAATAGGTTACCATGTATTAAAAAGTTCGCCAAGTGAATTATTCTTGGCGCAAACTGAAAAAATTCGCAAAGTTAAGTTTTTAAATTTCTCCATAAATTTCGCACCAAATTTTACAAAATTTAATATTTAGGCATAATTTGAGTAGCAGAATCGAAATATGGAAAACACTTGGTATGTTATTTCAGAAAAAGACCCATTTTGTGTCAAAATACCTATGTTAGAGCAGTGTTATATATAAATCTAATATATATCCTAATTCGCGCTTTCGAGACACGAAAAACGCAATTTGAATTTCGTCAATCGGCCCAGTAGAACAGGAGATATAGAACTGTCCCATTTGTTTTTTCGCAGTGTACGTATATATCTGAAAGAAAAAAGGGATTGCTTATTTCAGCTATAATATTTTCAATCATTTTGCATATCCCAGAATAATTAATATTCTTTCTCAAATGCTGGAGAATTAAAATACGAAGTTTCACATATATCATCTGTTACAAAGGAAGGAATACTTATGTTCACATTTTATTACAAATGCTCATTTTTTTTATTTAATACTCTTCTTATTAAGTTTTATTGTCTCATTAAAAGTTTGTCTAATCATAAGAAAAGACAGCTGTATTTATTGAAACTGATAATTCTATATTAATAATAAATAATAATTCATATCGACATTCTATAATAGTTGATAATTCGGTAATATCTATGAAATGCAACATTTTTAAAATGTAATTAAAAGTTTTACTAGCAATGAAAAGAAAAAAAGGAAGTCTAGATAAAATTGATATCTTCAAAAAAAATTTTTTTTAAAAAAAAAAAAAAAAAAAAAAAAAAAACCTTAACGTTTTATGCTTCTGTACTTTCTGGTACATTTTAAAGGAAAAATAATTTTCTACGTATTATTTTATAAATACGTATTTAATTGATGATAATGCTCAGCAGTGTAAATAGGCTACGAGTACTGAACGCAATTGTAATGCACCTAAAATTATATCATTTCAAAACTTACTGAATATGGATTTTGTCTTATTCTACGTTTCGGAGAGTCATTTCGCCACTGGAAAAAACAGCTTTTGTTTTGCACTCCCATGGTCATTCATCCAAGCAGGTTAAATATTTTTAGTATTCTAATTGCAGCTCTCTACCATGATTGTGGGTGTCATGGTCTTCACCGTTCTGTTTTACAATCAGGTTTCATAGCTGAAGATTACTCGATAACGTCTGCTGTAAAACCCTCCCTCTTGCTGGCCTAAAAAAATATAAGTTGCACGAAAATCTGTTTTCAATGAGCAAATACTTTCGACAATTCAAATACAACCTCAACACCCCACTTTCGTATCAAAATGTGTAGAAGACGCAATTTTGTTTTACCATATCGGTGATTCATTAACCATTGGTACAATTCACAGCGAGTTCATTAGTTTGGCTTCGGAGATTAAAATCTTTTTCCAGTGATTGGTCGTGCATCAACGTTACGATGCTGTTAAGAACTTTATGTGTCCTGGAAAGCGAAAAAAATTTTTCAGCTGTTGGCCTAGGTATATAAAATTTATTTTGTAATACAACGAATATTTCATCTTTTCCATCATGTACAGTGATGAGATGATAATGAAGGAGTCTATCAAAGTAATTATTATTATAACTAGATTATAAATGCTTCTCCTATTTTCTTTTTATTGAAACTCCTTTTTTTCGCTAGTCTGTATTGTGTCCTACTTTCCATTTAATCCATATTGCCTACCAGTCTTCTTTTTTCTTTCGAAATTGTTTGAATTTCATATTTCACGAATGGTTTCTTCTACGGTTATATTAGTTCACAGCTTTTTTACAGCATTGTAGCTCTTTTCTGTATTCCTTCAGTTTCTCGTAAAGTTTGCCTTCCATATTATAAACGTGCCGCATAGATGGTATAGTGGTTGAGGGAGTCTGACTGCAATACCGAAGGGCCCGGGTTCGAATCTCGGAAAAGGCATAGATGTAAAACTGTCTGTTTCTTTACAGTAGGTAGCGGTGGTCGCCTATTAAGTGCCTCCACAATAAAATGGTTCACTTCTGGCCTTAGTAGTGGTCAATGCCGGTATAGGAAAGTGCTCACCATTGGAAAATAATATTGTAAACGTTTTGGAGATCAATTGCAATGTTTTTACTGTTTTGTGTGCTGTCCTCCATGTGTGTGTTTCTTGAAAGATGTTTCAAAATTTGCTCCATCTCGATAACGCATCATGCCACTTAACACACGAAACGTGCTATGTCATTAAGCCAACTGAAAAATTCCAGCTTACTTCAAAGACTGCCGAAATAAAAGCACATAATAACACTAACGCTTCATACAAAGCAATCTCCTGTATATTAAGATAATTCAGCTGATCCTGATCATGACCGTGCCGATTTCAACAATTTTCTGATTCAGCCGTACTATTGGTTGACATGAGATTTGGTTTGTTGTAATCAGCTTGAATGAAACCAAACATTTTGAACAAACAATTTCACATTTTCTAATTAGCCTAAAGCATATGGGCGGATTATAGTAAGTCTAAAATATCAGACTCATTAGAATATACTACAAAAGTTTTCAGTTAACTAGAACGCATTGCAGAAAGACGACGTTGTTTGGAATAAACTGGATCTTTCAATTAGCTTACGGCAGCAACACAGCAAAATAAGCGGAGGCAAAAAATAATAAATGATAATAAATGAATAAAAATGAAAGTATGACAATGCCAGAAATAAAAATCAAAGCTTTAGAAATAGAAACAAATATTTACAAACAAACACAAATATTAATATCAAGTTGCAACAAAATCTTAGTAAATATATTACTCGGGGCACATATATCATTTGTTCTTCTGCCATGATCTTGGTAAAAGAAAAACTTGGTTAACATACAATATGTATTTTTTTGATAAAATTTATTTTAATCACAAAAAATATAACAAAAAGCGGGATTCTTCCTCAAAGATATTCGTGTACAATATCACGCAAAATAAACAGTAGCTATATTTCAAACTACTAAAACGCAATCCACAGAGCAGAGAAAGCTAATCCGATTTCATCGCGAATTCGCCACAGTCAACAACAACAGCTCACTGAAACAGCAACAACCAAGCTGAGATGTTTCTCTCCGACTTTTATAGATTTTCAATCAGGCACCAAGATAGTTCTAGCAATTTCTAGAAAGCAAAGTGAGTAGAATTCCGGTTACAGCTAACATACTAGTCAATTACATTCATTCAAATTAAATATTAGTTAGAGATAAACTTTTATTCAATGTTAAATGCTCGTGCTCTTGTATTTTTACTTTCCGGCGTAGCTTTCTCTTAAAATATGTTAAGCACTGCATTGCAAGGAGAAATAAAACAATTTTAATTATAATTCTATTAAAATATCTAACTAAATGCAAAATTCATAACAATATGATAGAGCATGCTAAAATGAGATTAATAAAGAATAAACGTAAAACAATTACAGTCATTCGTTTAAATTCATAACAGTATGATAGGGCATGCTAAAATGAGATTAATAAACAATAAACGTAAAAAAATTAAAGTCATTGTTTTAAGTCCAAAAATTCTATATTGTACATTATGTCTAAGAGTTTGTTTCTGCATTAAAAACAAAATGTATGGAATTTCATATAGTGTTGCCATTCAAGCAATCCACAATTTTTGCTATTACACTACTTTTCTTTTTTAAAGTTCTCGCAACGAATTCTGCGGTTCAGGTGTGGCACACGCTGTAATAGGCTCCCGGGAAAAAGCTTCACTATCCCGGGATAACTTGACATTACGATTTTCTAATATTTAAAGTTCCTGATACTCCATTCGGAGAGTTGAAGAAATTTTTAACAAGAAATTCAGTGATGCTAACCGAAAAGCAAATACGTTTCTTAGGAGTTTCGCGAACCATCCGGCGATAGTTGCATGCTGTGCCTAAAAGGCGGAGAAAATCTGAAGCGAACAAGTACGATGACCCATTGAGAGGCAGGGAAGAAAAGAAATATGCCAATAGCCAGTACTGTGTCATACAAATTAATGTGTTTAATTTAAATTTAATTTAAGGAGGTTAAATTACTCTGAGAAACTATTATAAGATAATTATTATCTAGTACTATGAATAAGAGAAATTAAAATATTGGGTTTCAAACATAAAATACACAAAAATGCAAAAAACAAACAAATGAATGCTATCGAATATTTACAAGGTGGTACAATAACAAATAATTGCAAACATAGGTTACAAATAACATGGATACAGTATCAATTATTTAAGTATCTCAGGATTGCCCTGGGGCGCTTCCTGTTGTGTACATCCTGGATGTCATAATTAAGATTGGGGATTGTGCTATTTTGCACTTTGTTAATATTATCATAAAATCTTCTGGCTAATTCGGCCATATATTCAGACAATTCTTTAATCTTAAGCTCCTGGTGAATGGCCTTGTTTCTTATGAACCAACGACCATTCACCGCTTCTCTTAATATAACGTTTTGTACCGTTTGTAGCTTGTTCATTGAAGTAATACAAGCAAATCCCCATACAGGACAGGCATAGGTTAGGATGGGACGCAACATGGTTTTGTAAATGAGTAACTTGTTATCAATTGAGAGAACGCTGTTCCGAGCAATTAAAGGGGCAAGTGTATGTTTACGTACTCGGAACTTGGCAATAATACTTGTAATGTGGGGGCCCCATGTAAGTGTATTATGAAGAGTAACTCCAAGGTATCGGGTCTGCTTCGTCCAGGGGATGGGTGCATTATACATGGTGATAGCTTGTGACACGTCACATCTTCTTCTTGTAAACAGAATTGCATCCGATTTGGACACATTTATTTGGATCTTCCATTTTATGAGCCAGGATTCCAGTGCATTGATACGAATTCTGCAGACATGGTTACCACAACAGTTGTTGTTGCCAGACGGTATTCTCATAAATTGTGAGAGGCACAACACTTAGTTTTATCACGAATGAATATAGCGATGTGAACTGTCAAATCAAAATGCTTGACGGATTGATAAATATAACATTTTCGAACAAAATAATTTTTAGTTTAAATCATTAAGTAACTTTTTATCAGTATTTGAAATTGTTCCATAAAGGTGACAATAATGAATCAGGTGAATTTACAGCCTTTAAAAGATTGGGAACAACTACACAATGACAACTGAAAATTTAACGTTTTTGAGATGTATTGAATCAACATTAATATTGTTATGAGGGAATTTATTTGTCGCATTTCTTAAATTAAGGAGCAAAGGATGCACCAGTGGTTGCTTAAACTTATTAAACTTATTAAAGTGACTTCCATAAACCTGCTGTTTGTTAATAATTGCACTGCATCGAAGAATTCTCTTGCTTTCGTTTCGTAATTTGAGGACTTCGAGAACATTAAGGGTCGTTCTTAACATTTTTATGAAGCTACTTCGCGATAGGAAGATTCGTATGCACTGAGAAGAAAAATAATCTGAAATAATTGTAAAAACGCGCATTTAACATTAACCCTCTAGTGCCGACCACCTCGTCAAAACGGTAGCCTCTGGAATTGACCGGTATTTCTGAGAATGTAAATAAATGTAGTTGTTGCGTTGTTTCCGAGTGGACTGTAATATAAATTTAAAATACAAACACTATTTAACATTTTTTAAACATTTTTATTTCACCTTTCAAATTTTTCTTCTGATGAAGCAACGAAACAAACGAACGACTTTAAAAACTACATTAGTCTAGCAACATAGCCTTGCCATATTAGGAATACAAATATAACCACAGCGCAAACGATTGTCTTTTTTACAGAGTGGCGTTAAAAGTAGTTAAATAAAAAGAACCAAATCATCTTGAACCAAGCCTAGTTGTCTTAGTGTTTACCGTAATTTGCCTGAAACACAAAATTTAAAATGTTTTATCTTATCAGAATCTAAAACTGGTACTAATCAGGGCACTACTGCCGACATCTGAAGACGAAGATTAGGAATATTTCACGAGAGTGCAGCAGAGGAATATGATTAAAACGTTCACTGTTAAATATTATTACTGAATTTTATCACTTTAAGTAACAGTAAATAATGACAATCTTACGTACTTGGTTATATCAAGAAAAATGACTATAAATGACTATGGAAAATGGCTGCCGAATGGTAATGCAGGATGGACAAAGCAAATTACTCAAAGCAAATTATAGTTACGCGCGAAATATCTATCTAGATCGTAAAAATAGTTTAGAGAGAAATAAAAAACATATTTCTGTCTAGTAAAAGGCTATCTACGGTCGTGAACTGTGACCATTTTATAATTTTAACATCGAAGAGGAAATTGCCGATGAAAACACAACACTAACTTTACTCGCCAACTTTCTTCATTTATAGTACGGCGCATAATGAAATTTAATATGCGCTCTTAAATGGATGGTGCTTCTACAGTGTTTCACAAAAGTGATGGGACACTTGTGCTTTACAAAAGGAAACCGTAATAAAATAAATTAAAAAAACATGTACAAATTTTTTGTGGGTGTGTTTCATACTTAAATTTAATAACAATTATTACATAACATACATTTTCTCAAAATATTAAAATATTAATTTAATAAAAATACAATTGTTTAGAACGGAGCAAAAAATGGCTCACATAAGTGATGGGACACCATTAGACTACGCAACAAAAATCGTCTAAAAATATTTTTTGGAGTTTTTATTTTTACTCAAAAGCAATTGGCAATAATTTATAAAATCGTCTGCATTATTTCTTTCCAGTTTGTTTTGGAATTTTTGTGTTTTTTAGCTCTGCGCAGCCATGAATGCTAAACGAAAAAATACGTTGCCTGAAATTCGAAACTTAGTTATTAATTTGCATATTGAATGTAGAAAATCTATTAGAGAAACTGCTGAAACAGTTAACTTGAGTCATTCAACAGTTTTCAATATGATTAAACGATATAAAAAGAATCATATTGTAGAGACATTAGGTTATTACGAAGCAGGAGACATGAAAAATGAGCAACGCCTTCGCCGGGAATCGAACCACTGACCTCTCGGTTACGCGTTGAGCACGCAGACCACTACACCACGAAGGCATGCGAAGAAGGCGGGAGAAATACCTTATATACTCCTCCTTTTAAAGGGCGACTGGGGTTTTGGGGACCCAATCGCCAAATCGCGGTAGTGGAGATTCATCATCCACCACCTTTTTAGTTCGGGCGCCAGTATAGAGTCATTAGGTATTTTTAGAAGTAGGAGAGCTGAAAAATGTGCAATCACGTAGTAAGCACTATGGCTTATAATTTTAGCTGCTAGCTGGTCAGGCGAACGTCGAACAGAATGACCGTGATCTGAGACTAAAAGCTCTCTCACACTAAGAGGTTTCTACCTCTGGTTTAAATAGTACTTGGCTCTACTTCAAATTAGCATAAGCTGAAAACGCGCGCTTCTTCTGACGGGAAGTTGAAACAGAGAAGAGATAGAAAGATTTAAATTAAAATAAAACTTTATTAGTTTAACTAAAACCTTACAATATGATTCAGGATAAAAGAAGACCTGGCCGACCATCAAAGCTATCAAATGGAATAAAGCGAATTATCGTTCGAAGTCTTAAAAAAAATCCAAGAATGAGTGCTCCTAAAGTTGCTGCTGATTTAGAAGCATTATATGGAGTAATTTTTAATCCTGAGACTATTAGAAGAGTAATTCGATCTACTGGATATCACGGTAGAGCAGCCAGAAAAAAATTCTTCGTAAGTGAGAGGAATAGGAAACTCAGACTGGCTTTCGCAAAATCCAACATAAATAAGAATTTTGATTACTGGAATGAAGTTATACTTGCTGATGAGAGTAAATTTAATATATTTGGTTCTGACAGTAGAATCTTGGCGTGGAGAAAACCCAGGGAAAAATTTCGCAAACAGAACTTGGGGCCAGCAGTAAAACATGGTGGAGGAGGAGTTATGGTATGGGGGTGTATGTCGTCCGCTTTAGTTGGTAATCTTGTTTTTATTGACAGTATAATGGATCAGTACACGTATATTGGCATATTAAATCAAAATTTGAAATCTTCAGCACGAAAATTGAACCTTCATAACGATTTTAAATTCTACCAGGACAATGACCTCAAGCACACTGCAAGACTCTGGCTGCTGTATAACTGTCCTGAAATAATAACAACAACACCACAATCTCCAGACTTAAATCCCATAGAGAATATTTGGCAAGAATTGGAATCAAGAATTCGCAAACACACCATTTCTTCAAAACAACAATTAAAATCGGTGCTTCAAGAAGAATGGGGTAAAATCACTCCAGAAATCACAAAAACGTTATTCGAATCCATCCCAAGAAGATTAAATCATGTTTTAAAAGTAAAAGGAAATCCAATAAAATATTAAAACCTTTTAAAAAGTAAAATTTTTGGATAAATATTTGGTGGAAAAGTAAGTGTCCCATCACTTATGTGAGCCCTTTTTTGCTCCGTTCTAAACAATTGTATTTTTATTAAATTAATATTTTGAGAAAATATATGTTATGTAATAATTGTTACTAAATTTAAGTATGAAACACACCAACAAAAAATTTTCACATGTTTTTTTAATTTATTTTACCACAGTTTCCTTTTGTAAAGCCCAAGTGTCCCATCACTTTTGTGAGACACTGTATGTGAGAACATCATGATTTACATTTGTTGCACTTCATTTGAAATAATATGCAAATTTGAAATGTTCTAGACAACAATGTGTAAGGAAGAAAATAATACAAAGGACAATACAAAGCTTGTTTACATATTTTTAGAAGGATTTCGGGGACATTTAATTAATCTTAAGAATATTTTTCAAAATGTTTGATCTATTACCTTTCTTGTGGACTATAAGTCTGCATTGTGCTTTCTATGATAGAAGGGATTTTTGTAAAATTTTCGGGAATATTGAGTTCCATTTCTCTTCCCTTACTTTCCAGAATCCATCAATCGTGGTGAGGAACTTAGAAAGAACTCTTTTTAAGAGACCAATAGCACAACAATCGATACTTGAAACGCCAGGGGACCTTCACAAGAATACGTTGAAAATGCGTATATGCAATAAGTCTATGTCTTTTTTTAAAACGAATGCAGTGATACTTTTAGAAGTAGGATTTGTTCTTTTGCCTTGATGATGTTTCACTCTTTGAATGACATTGAAATGAAGAAATGGAATATTTTGCGCGAATATCGGAACAAAACTTTCTCTTGATAGTATGTTGAATTAATTTTTTCCACTCTTCTTATTTTTAATTTTCTATTATAAGAGAATGAGATAATCATAAACCCTTTCCTGAAACTTTCTTTGCATTGACGGAATTAGGTCTATAAATTTTTGCCGCTTCGTTTTCTATAAAGAGACCTGTTATGTTGCAATTATTTAGATAAACCCATGCTTTATTGAGGGTCACCATGTATTTTCATTTATCTTCCTCTAAACAGTTTTCATACAGAGTTCTGCAAATGCTCTGCGTTGAGCCACATGACTCGGCAAAAGCTAGTAATAAGCGCGTGTTTTAGTTTATTTTAATTGCGAATAATCATGTTTTTATTATTTTATTTATTATTGCTACCGATGTATTTAAAGACTTTAAAAATGATTTTTACGTCGGCGGATTTTCTCTTATTACTAATAATTTAACTATAGAAACTTTAGATACAGTATGTACTTTTTTCGGGCACTCGTTTGGAATCTTCTTTCCATGTAGAAGTAGTGACTGACGGGTTTTACCTTATAAATAATGTTGCTTATTTTTTTCTCACACATTTTTATAATACGATGCACTTCACAATGTTTTTGATTTATGGAATAGGAAAAATTCTCTTCGGAAGTTTTTTTCCTTCAATCCTCATCTTGTTTACACGCAATAGTAAATTTAAAAGCAACAGACGATATTTCTTATTTCAAATAATAAGGTACTGCCAGAAATATTTATTCCGAAACATTTTCTTTTTATTTATCGAAATCGTCCTAAAATATTTAAACACCGTCTATAAATTTCTTAATTTTTTTACATTTATCTAAATTCGTTTTATAATTTATATTTCAACTTGTAGCATTCATTATTTTAATTAACCAAATTATTTTTAGTTTGAACTTTCCTATCG
>KK117845.1:82329-110585 GCA_000611955.2 Stegodyphus mimosarum | reverse complement strand
ACTTTAAATTTGCGAGATTATATGTTAAAGTAAAAATGAAGCTTATTGTGAGAAAAATATGTCGGGTTATAGAATAAATTTATTGACATGTTCCTTTTTTATATCTATTATAGTACAAATGTACGTTTAAATACCAGAAAATAGTTATTGAAATGAAAAAATTTTTGCACTTATTATGTAGTTATTATTATTACTACCAGAGAATAAAGTTTTTTTCTTGGTTAATTGATAATCACGACTGAATTTTATGAGCAGTCCTAAGCTATACCAGAATTTCCCGCTTTCCTTTTACCTGGAATAGATTGACATCTTAAGCGCTTCAAAAAAGCGCCTTTATAGTATACGAACACATACCAGGTATTTCCACCCCGTTATGATCGACTCTAATGGTTCTAAACCATTAAAATAGCTTCTGGGGTGTCTTACCTTTTGTTGACATCACGGATCCGTTTCCTGAGAAGACTCCTTTGACGGACGAAGAGGAGGGGGAAAACGAAGATTTTTTTTTTTTTTTGAATGCGAAAGTATTTTATTGCATTGCTTGATTGTACAATGATTGTACAATTGCTTGATTGTAGTTCTGTTTCTCCTACTTTCCTCACACCATTCCTACGCAATTGAAACTGGCGTATTTGAATAAAAAGAAATTCAGTAGCTTATGAAGCAACTAAGTGCGGAAATTTACAACGATCGTCATTTGAAATGGCAGTTAGTTACAAATATATAAAAAAATATAATATTCGAATACACGTTTGGCAACCGAACTTTAAAATGGGAAATGAGACTATTTTTTCATTTGTTAGGTTTATCAGCTTTAAATTGCCTTTCTGCTTTTTAAGTAAAATTATCGATAAAACATAATGCACAAAAAAGAGTCATTCAGGAGATATTATAAAAACCGAAAAAATACTGAATACCAGAATTTCGCTATAAAAGCCATAAAAAAAGTCACGAATGGATTGGATGTATTTCCTTAAATTCAGTGTAGATTTCTGGATTGTCCAGTATTTTCCATTAATTCAGACAGTAAAAATGCCATCAGATAATGAATAATGTTAAAGATCTACATTTTTTGTACTGCTGCTACTAATAAAAATAATAATCTATCAATAATTAAAAATAGGGAAAAACGCATATTTACAGCTCTGTTCTCACTATACATCGCTCTCATGACCTTCGCCTAATGTCCCGGTCAAGCAGGAGTGTAAATGGGCAATCACTCATTCACGATGTATGAAATAAGAATAACGGCAGCGTGTACAACACAATATACATATAGCGACAGACTAGCTCTCTTCCTTAGCCCTGAAAACAAACAATATCCAAAGCCAATGGAGGGCAGTCGCTTTCCCTTCCTCTTAAAAGCAATAATTATACATTACAAGATCCTTCCATCACCCACAGCTATACAGAGAGAAGCATTTCCAGATAGTTTACCCATTTCCAAATATTAACATTTCGACATATATAAACGTTGAAATATAATATGTTTTATAAGATAAACAATAGCTGTTCTTATGTGTGATAGATAATCTTTTACAAGCGATATACTGATGATGGTTGATGACAAATCAGTTAGAAACTTTCATCTTTTACAAGTTAACATTTAATAAAAAAGAAATAACCATTTGCAATTTTCGAAAGCTAATTGTAATTTTTCTCATGACAGGCTTCGAATTTTAAAAAGTAAACTCTCAAAAAATGTCATACTCGCGGCTTTTACAAAATATTTTCATTCAAAACAAAAGTGCTTACCCAGATATAAGTATGATATTCGTAAAAGAGTTTCAGTTTATTCACATAATTCTAAAAACATTCAAATTCGTAACAGTTTTAAAATGTTAAGTAGATATATTTTGGGGCTGTGGCTTTCATTGAAAGGATAATGCAACGTAAATCAGGCGCAGTAAACCATTTTTAACAGCATAGCTTCTGTAAATGATCAGGAAAGATTTTAGGAAAAGTTGTACGAAAACATTTATGCTTACGAAAGAATAAGATTGAAAAGTAAATGTAATGCCCCTATTTTCAATTTTTTTCTCCATTACAGTTTCAAATACCATGGCTAGCATTAAGAGTATAAAACAGAGAGCTAAAAAAATTCGAAACCCTACAACCTTTGTGAGAAAAATAGATATTTTAAGACAGAAAATAGTAATTATCTGTTCAAGAAAAATGTAAAAGCAGTGACTTTCAAAATTATGTCATGAGAATAATATTTAGCATTTTGTATAAAACTATAATAATTGCCCAACTAGCAACTTTTAACTACATTTTCTTGTTGTCTAACAATAACTTCATCCCACGCAGATATTTGTGAGCAATTTCTGCGCATGTTATCATTTAATAAATATTGACTTTCTTTACAAAATAATTATTTTTAGCAGTCATCTTTTGCAGATTTCCTTTATTCTTTTTTTTATATTCATCAAAATATGCCCATCACTTAATTGCTTTGAGAGGAACTATGTTTCTTAGTTTTTCTAACATAAGGATCGCCGTGGACAGCACTTTTCTTAGAAACAAAGATATAAAATGTAGCAGTGAAAAGAGATAATAAAGATTGCAGCGGCAGCGCCAAACAGACGATACGGACTTAAAACTGTACAGAAAAGCGCCAATTGGCGAAACAGTAAACCTGTTTAGCAAACCTACAGGCTGACGGGGAGAAAACAATTTTCTAGTAGCGTCTCCGTTCTGTGGGCCTTATGCTTCACGCACGCGCAATACACATTTTTTTCAGTACGGCAACCTTCGGCGATTGGCGACGAATGTAGACTTCAGGCACGCATTGTTTTACATTGCTAAGCGTATGCGGAAATCTACGTTGTTCTTTCTCTACGTGTTGATGTTTTTGAATTGCTTTAAAATTAATACTGTAGGTTTCTGTAACGCTGAATAAGCAATTCACTTCATTTTATATTTATTTCCTAATGTATTTTTGTTTGATATTCCATCCTATATTTACTGTTTTAAAATTTCTGTTGAAATTTATTTGAATTCATATTTTCCACAAAAGCATCTCTCAGCCAAATAATTGTTGAGTGCTTTGCCATAATCAATTAATTGAAACTTATTTTAAAATTTTTTCCTAATGCAGTTTATATATATCTGCAGCTATATATATATATCTATGTTTTCTTGTTGTTGATTAAAATACATACACTATATTTTTCATCGATCCTGTAATGACTAGGCTTTCCGTACTATTTTTTGCTCAAACCAGAAGAATTTTGAGAGAGTATTCGCACAGAAAATAAAACCTGAAAAAGCAACTACTAAGAAAAAAGGAAAACAAAGAAGGATTGAAAAGCCTAAATAATGGAGTTATTAACAAAAAATAAATGCGTTAAAAATAAATTTTTAGTTACTCAATATATTATTCATAAGTGTCTAGTGTGAACTTTGTTTAAAAATACTTTGTTATTTTTAACAGTATCGAAAAATTCACTGCAATTTAGTTGGCTATTAATTTTGCAGATTAGTAGAGCTTTTACTGTTGATTCAGCCAGTTTACCTCTTTCTTCAAACAATTTATTTATGATGCTCATAATTGACAATATTCTTTTGATTGCTACCAGTGTGTCTTGTATGCTTGAAAATGTATTCTACCATTTAAATGTATGTGTAAGGAAATGTGTTTTCTTTGAAATGACTGAAATTTTGTATCCATTTTTCTTCAGATTTTTTTTCCAATTTCATTGACAATATCAGTTGCTTTTGTACTTTCCATAATTAACATAGCTTTGTTAAATAATGTGAGTTGCCCTTGTACAAACCATAAATTATACAATTTTTAGCCTTTCAAAATGTTCTTGTGAAATAAAATCTCAAGTATTCTGCCAGTAGCTGGAAATAGCGAAAGAAAATGGGTTTTGTTTATGTTGAAGAACTTTTTTATAGTCTACATATACAGATTCACAAAAATCTTTTAGTTTAGTGACTCAAATTTATAAATATTAAAATATGTATATATTTCGACTGCTACAGCTTCTATTTCAATAGGTAGAGCATCAACCGCAATTTGAAGGCATATCTGTACGCTTTCAGCACTACAACTAGTGCCGGTGCTATTTCTTCCTAGTTGATTTTTCAGTTTATTGTAAATATTGTTTTCTTCTCAATATTTAATGGCTCCTTAGTTTGTAACCTTAATGTAATTTAACAACTTGAGATTCTGAAAAAAATTTTGGGGGAATATAGGCAAAGAATATGTATTGTGATATAGGTAAATGATTATCATCTGATTGGACTGCAGGCCTAACCCTTAGCTGCATTTTCAAATAGTAGATGGCTTCTGTTGAAGCAGTATTTAAACACCGTGTGATGGACTAACTCCTGGACTCAGTTGTTATTTCTGACAATATTAGTGTTAGCAATGTTGAGCAAGGGTATACAATTAAAAAAATACTTTAAAAATAAATAAATATGTGTTCTTTTCTTGCACATGTTTTCAAAGGCATTACACAAAAAAATACTCTATTATCCTTAGCAAAATTCAACAGCAGCATGAATGAAAAAGTCAATCACTGACCCGCATTGCAGTAAGCTTCTCGGCAAATCTACTGTTTATTTCCATTTTAAAAATTTCATTTTAATGTTTATGATTTCCCTTCAAATATTACCACTGGATGGTTATATTTTGTGTAATAAATTCAGGTTTCATAAGTTCATGATTATGTTTAAATACACATGCAATAAAAACACAAAAAGACAAGTTTAAGATATTCAAGCTGTTTTATATCACCTTGTGTCACCCTGCTGTAGGGCCTCGTTAACTTTAATGGTTATTTCTACACATTTGTAACTGAAATACAAGAAAATAAAATACAAATTAGATTTAATTTGGGTCATAAAGGGTTATGCTAATGAGCATTTATCATGTAATGTTCCGTTTCAACAAATAACTCTCAACAATTTTTTGAAAAGGTGATGAACGGGAAAAGATACAGCCATGTTTTAGTGGGGGATACTGATGAGGAGATTAGGGAGAGGGTAACAGCAGATGAATCAAGAAAGATTCCATGAATTTTGCTTATAAGAGGATAGCAGCGGACGAATTGGCACAGTTTTGATGATAGGATAAAACAGTAAAAGATGAATTGGACAATCTGTAAAGGGACTGGGCTAGTTCCTTAAAATTTTATGCATTAACATTTTGAAGTATATTATTGCTATAAAAATGTTAAAAGGAATGTCATTTTACCATTGAAATGCTACACTATTCAAATATAGTTGGGCTTTCACACCCAAAAGTTTGATTTTATTTGATTATGGCAAAGCACTCTAGGGCTATCCACTTAAAAGGTTTTACTGCTTTCGTGGAGGATTTTTTAAGGGAAGCTTACTCATATCCACATTAGGGAAAACCATGAAAACCCCGATGCAAATCACCCATTTGCCGGGAATCCAGCCTCGAACAGAATTGCAAGTGTTCAGCGATTGCACCAAAGAGAATAGCTTGAATTACATTATGTCTATGCCATGAAAGACTACTTCAGTTTCACCTGTTCTCATGACTGATGTAAAAGTATCATTAAATACTTAATGGTGATAGATCATTAAAAAGCATGAAATATCACATCCTTCATTGCAAAGTGGAATATTATAAAAAAATGTTTAGTGGAATATTATAAAATGATTAATAATAAAACTAAGAAATAATCCGTTTGGCTTACCTTGTGCTCTTTTTAAGATAAAATGTCTAATGCTACTATGGTAGCAGGGTGCACAGACTTTTTTTGGTACGGTGTTTACAGTCGACTGCCCATGTATAGCACAAATTATTTATTTATTATAGTATGGTCACTCTGACTTCCCCTCTTTATCCACTTTTCATAAATTTATCAGAGTATATTAACTCATAAGTCTTTGTATCTGAAATACAGCAAATTCTGTCATGACAACCACCACTGTAAGATGACCGTTTCTGAACATGACCAGTATTTCCAAAAACACAGGGCCGTTCCTAGCAGGGGGTGCAGCGCTTAAAAGAACGCAAGCGGCCCGACTCTCGCGATACCACAACTAAATATTTTTAATTCATTCTAAGTACTTGTCATATGTAAGTACTTTTTATACAATTTGTTGTATGTAAATACTTATGCTTTAAAGTATGAAATAAAAATTTTATTAATCATTAAATTTTTTTTTAAATTTTGGGACGGCAATCCTAGGAAAGTATGCGGGTAGCCAATGGCCTAGGAATGGCCCTGCGAAAACATAAATACTAGCACTAAAATTTCACCTTTATAAGATGACCATCACCATTCATGCATAGCCATCTTAGAGAAAATTATAATTTTTTATATGCTGTCCTCTTCGGTAAATACCATTTCACATCACTGCATATTACATTATTATAGTTAATGAATTCATTCCAAATTTAAGCAACTAAATGCGGAAAAAAATGTTGAAATATTGTAATTGAGTGTTTTTTTTCCAGTTAGTAACTACTAATCCTGAAAATACTGGAACTTTAAAGCATAGAAAGAGATAAAGATGAGTTAGTACAATACACTCAATATACAGTAAAAATGTTGCTGTTATATTAAAACATTAAGTCATTTTGAAATTATTAAATAACAAGTATGTGAAATAAATTTCATCTAAACCATAAGTTCTGAAGAGTAATGAATTTTCCTCTGAACCAAGGGAACGAATATGACTAGGAACATTCCAAACACAAAAAATTTTCTTCCATAATAATCACACTAGATATAAGACACAAGTAAATCGGTATGTCAAGGTTAACTCTAGCGTGACAATATTTAACGGAACAACATTAATCGCCAATAACTTTAATCGCCAATCTTATGATATATCGCCAAAAGTGTACAACAGATGCCAGCCTATTACACTAATGAAGCATATCACTGCGCATGCGTGAAGCATAAGGGCCGCAGAACGGAGACGCTACTCAATTTTCTCCGGCAGTCATGCGTAACTACTTCAGACTGTACGCGTCTGTGCTTCACGGGATATGTGAACTTTGGTACCCGTATCTGTGCTGTACTCTGAATTTCTTAAGCTGTTATAATGTATTTGGCAACTATGTTATATTTCCTTATTAGATTTGATTATTAATTGTAACATGTCTGTCTTAACTAAGATTGCTGTTTTTCTAGTTAATGTTAGGGATACTTTCTTAGGCACGTGTTACCCACACGTACCTCATTGGTGACCCTGTCTCTCGCTCCCTCTATTTCGGATCCCTAATGGCTATCTGTCTCAATCTTTGTTAAAAAACTAAAAATATGCCTTATTTTGATGAGAATGCTCTTTTTTATGAGTGATAAATGCCCCATCCTATTTATTTCCTTTAATTTCCTTCTCATTTTATCGTACGGATTACACGTGGTTTATCACACTGTTAAGGAGGACTTACAGGTATGTGATCAAATTTTTTTTAATTATCTGTGATTGGTCTTAATATATTTTTGTGATATGTTTTGCTCTAGAATTACAGTTTAATTTAAAGTTAATTATTCATTGTTTAAAATTGATCTTTGTGTAATATTTGTGCTCGCAATTTTATTGAGATATTGAATGACTTCATTATTTTACTCTAAACTGATACGTAAGTCCTAAAGTACAGTGCAAAACATTAAGTTAATGATTTACGATATATTATTATTGTTAACCATGCCAGGATCGGAAGGCCAAACCAATGACGAATCGAATGTGGCGGCCCAGGAGCCACAAATCTCACACGTAGCGGTTAAAATTCCCCCTTTATGGAAAGGTAATGTTAAACTTTGGTTTATTCAAGTTGAAAGTAACTTTGCTATATCGAAGATTAGTAGCGATAGTACGAAATATAACCACGTGATTTCTTCCATAGATCCTGAAACTCTTTCCGCAGTATCAGATATTTTATTTAATTCCCCCGCGACGGAAAAATATAATGCCCTAAAAGCTAGGTTAATAGCGGAATTCTCAGATTCGGAAAACGAACAAATACGCAGACTTATTTCTGAATTGCATTTAGGGGATGACAAACCATCTCACTTATTGAGAAAAATGAGAGAATTGGGTGGAAAATGTATAACTGACGAATTTTTAAAATCATTATGGCTACAAAGGTTACCTTCCGAGGTGCACGCCATTTTATCAATAAGTTCTGAATCCTTAGATAATTTAGCAAAGATGGCTGATAAGATAGCCGAAGTGGGCACGCCAACAAACAATAGCATGTTCGCTGTCCAGGCAGCTTCGGCGAGTTCCCCCAGCAATCCGAGCGATTCCGATGGCCCCATCGAGGAGCTCAAGGCCTTAAGGCGCAAAATCTCTGCCCTAAGTAAACAAGTCGAGCGACTCTCCCGCGAAAAAACGAAGAATAAATTCCCCCGGGATCCACATAACAGACCACGTAGTTTTTCACGTGGGCATTCTCGAGAACGCGTTGACGGTTATTGTTATTTTCATTCGCGATTTGGTAATAATGCACGAAAATGTCGAGCACCTTGTTCTTTTTCTCAGAATACTACGGCCCAGGAAAACTAGTAGTAGCGGCTGTCGATCGAAACTCGTCGGCAGTCGCACATTCATGTCGTTTACATGTTTACGATAAGAGATTAAATCTAAAATTTTTGATTGATTCGGGCTCGGATGTTTCATGTGTGCCAGCGACTTCTAAGTTTAAGAAAGTGCATCCTGATTCACTTCAATTATTTGCCGCGAATAATTCCAGAATTTCGACGTATGGAACAAAATTGTTAAATGTGAATTTAGGTCTTAGACGAACCTTCTCTTGGAAGTTTTTAATTTCCGAGGTACCAGTGCCTATAATAGGAGCCGACTTTTTAAGACATTTTGATCTTTTAATCGATTTAAAACGAAGTAGGCTTATCGATAATACTACGAAATTAACTCGAATTGGTTCTCTTTCCGATTCTGAAAATTATTTTTCGGTAAAGCTCATATCGGTTGATTCACCGTATCACAGAATCTTGAAAGACTTCCCGGATTTACTGAAGTTAAAATCTGATTTGGGTAGAGTAAAGCATAGTACGGTTCATTACATCGAAACAAAGGGTCCTCCCGTGCATAGTAAACCACATAGGTTAAAGCCCTAAGTTATACGAAGCAGTAAAAAAAGAATTTCAATTTATGATGGATCAAGGTATTTGTAGACCATCAAAATCAGCATGGTCATCACCTCTTCATGTAGTTTCTAATAGTTCAGGTGACATACGACCAGTAGGAGACTACCGAAAATTAAACGCGTGCACTGAACCCGACAGATATCCTATTCCGCATTTACAAGACTTTAATAATACGCTTAGCGGAAAGACAATTTTTTCAAAAATTGATATCGTTCGGGCATATCATCATATACCAGTTCATCCAGATCATATACCGAAAACTGCAGTTTGCACCCCATTTGGTCTTTTTGAATTTCCGTTTTTAAATTTCGGACTGTGCGAAGCAGCTCAAACCTTTTCAAAGGTTTATGAACGAAATTCTTGGAGATCTGAAATTTGCCTATGTCTACTTAGATGATATTTTGATATTTAGTGACACAAAAGATGATCATAAATCTCACTTATGTACTGTTTTTGAGAGATTAACTTCATGTGGATTGACAATTAACGCTTCGAAATGTGTTTTTGGCGTTTCTGAAATATCTTTCTTAGGGCATATAATCAATAAAGATGGTACCAAGCCTCTGACGAACAAAGTTGAACCGATAATTAACTACCCACTTCCTAAAATGGTAAAAGATTTGCAGAGATTTTTAGATTTTTACCGTCGATTTTTACCCAACGTAGCTCAGAATCAAATCCATTTAACTTCGTATTTAAAAGGGGCTAAGAAAAATGATAAGACACCTCTGAATTTGTCTGAGAAAGCGCGGAATGAATTTCAAAAATGCAAACAGTTAATCGCTAATGGGGTTCTTTTAGCACACCCGAAGAAAGATGCCCAGTTGGTTTTACAGGTTGATGCGTCAGACTTCGCTATCGGTGGAACGCTATCACAAATAGTTGATGGAAATTTACAGCCTCTCGCATTTTTCTCACGAAAGCTTTCGCAGGCAGAAAGGAACTATAGTGCGTATGATCGGGAGCTATTGGCAGCTTATGCTGCTATTAGGCATTTTAAGCATATGTTGGAAGCACGGAACTTTTCTTTAATCACCGATCACAAACCGCTTACGTATGCATTCCCACAGCGTTTGGATAAATGTTCACCTCGTCAGGCTAGGCAGTTAGACTTTATCTCACAATTCACGACAGAAATTCGCCATATAAAAGGTTCGGAGAATATCGCTGCTGACGCACTTTCACGCATAGAAGCAATAAGCATGCCCAACCCTATCGACTATGAGGAAATTGCTAAAATGCAAGAAATCGATCCAGAATTACAAACTTTGCTTAAAGAGTCAAAAGTTCTACAACTCAAAAAAATTTCCTTACCAAACTGTAGCTTACCAATATATTGCGATTTGTCAACAGGTACCGCCCGTCCATACATTCCCCCGGCATTCCGTGAGAACGTTTTTGCCACATTGCACAATTTATCTCACCCCGGCATTCGTGCATCAACAAAGTTGATATGTTCTCGGTTTGTTTGGCCTTCCACCCGTAAAGATTGCGCAAAATGGGCACGACAGTGCATTCCGTGTCAGAAAGCAAAGGTAAGCAGACATACTAGAACCCCTTTAATGAAGTTTCCAGACCAATCACAGAGATTTGATCACGTTCACCTTGACCTCGTTGGTCCTCTACCTCCTTCTCAAAATAATTATTACTGTCTAACTATGATAGATAGATTTACTAGATGGCCCGAAGCAGTACCCATACCAGACATAACAGCATGCACAGTAGCACAGGCTTTCTATGACCACTGGATTACTCGATTTGGTTGTCCGACTGTTATTACTACTGACCAAGGGCGACAGTTTGAAAGCGGCTTATTTCGAGCCCTTTCCCAATTATTGGGAATCAAGAGGATCAGGACGTCTCCGTACCACCCACAGGCGAATGGACTTATCGAGGAATTCCACCGTCCTTTGAAAGCTGCCTTAAAAGCGCATGATACCAGTCACTGGGTGGCTGCCCTTCCAACGCTTCTGATGGGTTTCCGCTTCGCTCTCAAGGAAGACATTGAAGCAACCACTTCTGAACTTGTGTATGGAAAGACTATTCGTCTCCCAGGAGAATTTTTCAATCCGACACCTATGGACGTGTCCCCCAAACAGTTTGTGGAGGATTTAAAATCCCACTTTGCCAGTGTCCGCCCGACCACGACTTCTAGCCACGGCCAGCGAACATGTTTCATTCATCCACGGCTTCACGAGTCCACGCATGTGTTTGTTCGACACGACGGAGTCAAAAAACCACTCCAAGCTCCTTATGATGGACCATTTAAGGTGCTAGAAAGACGAGATAAAACGTTTGATGTCGAAATAAAGGGGACTAAGCAAACGATCTCCATAGATAGACTGAAACCCGCTTTTGTAACCATGGACTCTTCCCAAGTTGCTTCCAAGAGTGTAAAAAAACCTTCGGACATTTGTATCACCCGTTCTGGACGATTAATCCGACCCCCGCATCGGTATGTCACATTTCGTTGACACTGCGGACGGAGTATGCAGCGGCAGCGCCAAACAGGCGATACGGACTTAAAACTATACAGAAAAGCGCCAATTGGCGAAACAGTAAACCTGTTTAGCAAACCTACAGGCTGACGGGGAGAGAACAATTTTCTCCGGCAGTCATGCGTAACTACTTCAGACTGTGCGCGTCTGTGCTTCACGAGATATGTGAACTTTGGTAATAGTATCTGTGCTGTACTCTGAATTTCTTAAGCTGTTATAATGTATTTGGCAACTATGTTATATTTCCTTATTAAATTTGATTATTAATTGTAACATGTCTGTCTTAACTAAGATTGCTGTTTTTCTAGTTAATGTTAGGGATACTTTCTTAGGCACGTGTTACCCATACGTACCTCAAGATCATAAAAACTAAACGTTTAATGAAATTTGCTAATTACGTAAGTTTTAGAAATGCATTAGAAAAATAAGAATATCAAGTATTTAAACTGTGTGAAAAATAATACATAAGGGGAATTATTTTCCAAAAATTCTTTGAAAGAAAAAGGCAGACCAGTGACAGAGCGGTAATGTCGCTGAACCCTGGTAGTTCGAACCAAGCTCGAATCCCAGCAAACAGGCTGCTGCAGGAGCGTTGTCTTGGTTTTCCTATGTGTAACGAGGATACGGGGCAGTTTTCTTTAGAAAGTCCTTCACAAAGGCATCCCTCTTTTGTGTACTTTTCCATAGCAAAAGAAAAATGCAATATAAGAAAAAAAATGTTTGTGAATGTGTGGAGATTATTTTAAAGAACAAACATTTTTGCTGTGGTTTTCATAAAAATTGTAAGACAATAGAAGGAATTAACCTTTTTTATTAATATCGGAATAGCTATTTTCTCACCTATTTTATATTTAAAAAAAATTGATTTCTTTCCTTCATGGTGCTTGCTGAAGTTGCTAATAAGCTTGCCCTTGTTCTAAAATCGGTAGCAACTGAAGGTTTTCGTTGTTTAATTTTTGATCTGATTAATCATGGTGTTTTAATCTCATGAATGAACTCAGCCCTGGCCAGTGATGTATTCTTTCATAGGAGAGTAACAGCCACATTCGTAATATTAAGAATAAACAAATTAATTTTAGAAGCAAAAGATTTTGCTGTACTGTTATCGATTGTTTAAACACCTGGAAGAAATGTTACTATTTTCATCTAGCGATAAATCCTGTCCATTAATAAAAAAAAATTCGAGAGCATGTTTTTATTACTCTGCGATGCATAAGACGTTTTATTTATCTTTGCTATTATTAAAAAATCGTTGCTCAATACAGCAAAAGTAAATAATTCAGAAAGCCATTTTATCTGGATTTCATAGCAGCATTTTTCAGTAAGTGTTTCTTCGTACCATGAGTGTCATAAATAAAATAGGTTTCTAATATCTTATGATAATGGTCAGTTGCAAAATTCCTACCTTTAACTTTTATGTTTGTAATTGCCTTCCATCTCTCCGCAAAAAAACCAGCTGATTATTATTTTATAATAATATATAGATTGAAAAGCGATCATATCTACTCCTTTTTCTTAAATTTTGATTAAACTGCATTAGACTTTACAACTACTTTGATGTTTTTCTCCTTATAACAGTTTTACCATAAAGAAGTACAGAAACAATCGCTGGATTTCACAAAATTGGAGTACTTTTTGATTTAAGTTTTAATTTTATTTGGTTTTATGATTAAACAGAGTATATTTAATTTTATGAATTGGTAAGGTAGGCTGCGCTATTACTTAAAAGAAGAAGGAAGTAAAAGCTTAAATTTTATTAGTATTATTTCAGTGGTAAACTTTGATTTGAAACATCGGGCGGCAATCTGTTTTCAAACTATAAATACTTTATTTTTTCGTTTATTTTTTTAAAGTCTTGTTAGCGATATGAGGTGTATAGGCACTTCCTCGGCCACAATTGTCGTGAATGTTTGATTTTTGATAATTATTCCCTTCGCCCCTGGTGTAGATCCATAGTAAGAACTGCGACAAATCCCTTTCGCTCTTCTTTTCCTCCTTGTCTGTTGTTGTTCTTAATTAGCTTGAAATACACTAAATTATTTCCTTCATTAATGTGAGATATACGCATGCTATATTTAATATAATCATAATATGCTCTAAATTTATACACAAAAAAACACTCATATTATAAAGAAAAATTTTAATACTACAGAACTAAATTTATTAGTTCAAGTACTCATTCCGCTAGACGATAAATATTTTTACTCTCATTCTATTTAAAATACTGCATGAAAGAAATGTACAAATTATGGACTTTCGACAGTGAATATACTTTTTTCATAGCATTACGCAAATAAATTACTATGAGATGATTCGTCTCAATGCTTGTGACTGTTCTAAAATTGGAAAATATTTTTTTTTAGAAATTAAATCTCAAAGATCTCATTGCTGAACCAGATTTAAATGATATCACTATTATGAATAATGGACATAATATTTTGGAGAGCTTTACGGATATAATTAACAATTTTGTATTCTTTAATCATCAAGAAATTCCCTTAAAACGATTTTTTTATTAAAGGAAAGAATTTTAATTTGAGTGGCTGTGAAAGACGTAGATCAATGAAAGAACGATCGACACATTTATTTTTTCTGCTATAATTAATTTAAATATTAGAACTAATTTAGTGGAGGCAAGAATTTATAAACGTCTCGTGCCGAAATGTCTTTCATTTGGCTTTTGAGTGGCTAAGCATTTAAGAATTATTTAAGCATTAACGGCACTGTCTTCTTTTTACTGAAAACTTACAGTTTTTTTGCATATTGAATATTATTTATTTCTTTGATGATTTCTTTAATATTCTGCCTAAGAAATGAAGTCAAGAATTCATTTCCCAGGTTTAGAACGTAATTTTTTGCTGAGCCCATGACATGACAAAAGCTAAAAGATACAGCAAACGAAACGTCTAGTAAATGGATGTTGTAAAATGAAATTGAAAGATATGTGAAATTATTGTTCTAAAAACTGAAAAGAAAACCTATGCGAATCTGTACTACTGTACTGAGCAATCAATAACAAGTTTAAGAACTTTTTAGAGAAGCAAAATAATCATCATAATAATAATATTAATTTATATTACGCCCAAGGGACGTTTTCTTAACGTTTTATGTGTTACCTTTATTTATTAAATATCATGTTCTTCTCACTTAAACCATAAAACTTAATTCAACAGTAATATCACAAAAAATTTAAAAAGAGCATATCTTTAGAATTTCCGATACACAGCCCCGCGCGCTGGAGATAATTTTTTTTTCCGTACAGCGTTGCCGTTGCTCGCTTTGAAATCGTTGAGATTGTTAATCAAAAATTTGTTAAAGTTTTACAAAATATACAACAGATAATAAAATAAATTCCAAATTTGGGCTCATATTCGAGTGAAGGACTACGTTATTAAAAATTTGATGTTTGTAGGTACTGTTGTTTTTTCAGAATGCGAGAAACATACATTCATACAGATTCTTCATTATTTAGTTTCTCTAAATATAACGCAGGACTCTTATATTTGGTGGCAGCGATTTGAAAAGTGATTCAGACTTTCATAGTATTATTTTTTAAAATATACTATAAAAGTCAGTTATACTAAAAATTTTTATCGTGAAATTTTTTTTTATTATTAAGTTATACTAAAATTTTTTTATAGTGAACGCAAAATGCTAAAACAAAACTAATAGTCCTTTTGGGTAAATTGCTGTTTGGGCTAATGATTGTCTAAATTTCAAATGAAATTAGATTTAAAGTTTTCAGATCTTTATATTAAAAAAATACTACCGCAATTCAAATCTAGGTGTGAATTTTCAATCCCGAATAAAGCTAAAAACCGAAGTTTGTTATTTCAGATTTGTTGCGTATGCAATAGTTTAACTAATAAATATTCTACTGCATTTAAGATTTTAAAATCAATATGTTTGAAAATAAGATATCTGTATAAAAGAAAACTTTTAAGTTTTGTAGTTCTGAAATCTATTCATGAAATGCTGATGAGCTGAAACTCGCTGGACATTTACCCTACGGCACTCCCACGGCCAGTCAGAGAAAAGCTATTCTTTTGCAACGTTCTCGACAGCTCGCAGCTACTAATGTTTATGGAACAATCTATCTTAATTAGGCGGAATCTTTGATCCAAAAATCTGGGAGGGAAGACAACTAACAAAAGAAGTTGCTAGCATTTTTCGAAAGTTCAGTGTTATTTTCGCGACATTTCTACGATTTTAAGTTCGGCAATTGTATTTTTCTTGTAGTTTTTCAAAAAAAAAAAACGATCAAATATGCCTCGTAGTAAACAGCGATCATCGTTTGATCAAGTATCCGAATTCGACAGAGGAAGGATTGCGGCCTACCGAGAGTGTGGATTATCTTTCAGGGAAATCGGTGTTTGTGTTGGACGAAACCAAACAACTGTAATGCGGATATATGACAGTTGGATGCAGGAGAGTACGACGGATCGACGTGTTCGATCGCATTCACCTCAGTGCACCACTTCACATGATGACAGGAGCATTCTGCGGCTGGCAGTGACGGATCGCTCAGTCACATTACGAACCATAGCACAGCACATTCATTTCAGTCTGTAACGCATCATCCAGTGTCTGCGCCTACCATTCGACGCCGTTTACAGCAGTGTGGTCTGTCTGCAAGACGTGCATTGCTTCGCCTACCCTTGACGCAGAACCACAGACGTCTCCGCCGCCAATGGTGCGATGAAAGAAGGATGTGAACGGTAGAATGGAATGAAATTGTCTTCACTGACGAGTCACGCTTCTGTCTGCAACACCACGATGGTCGGATTCGAGTCTGGAGACACCGTGAAGAGAAGATGCTGAATAGCTGCGTTATGCACAGCCACACTGGTCCTGCACCGGGTATTATGGTATGGAGTGGTATTGGATATGACTCCCGCACTCCTTTAGTACGCATTGTTGGTACTTTAAGCAGCCAGCACTACATCTCCGAGGTGTTGGAGGCAGTTGTCCTTTCTTATCTTCAGGGCTTGCTCACAGCCATATTTCAACAGGATAATGAGCGACCACACGTGGACGCATTGTCCAAGTGTTCTTCATCAATCGCCAGATTGAATTGCTTCCCTGGTCGGCTCGCTGTCCGGATCTTTCTCCAATAGAAAACATGTGGTCCATGGTTGCTGAACGATTGACCCAGATTACATCCCAAACTGCCACACCAGATCAACTTTGGCAACGTGTGGAAGCTGCTTGGTCTACTGCACCCCAAGAACATATCCAAGGTCTCTTTGAATCAATGCCGAGGCGTATGGCAGCGGTGATCTCCAACAATGGCGGCTACTGTGGCTACTGATTCTGGAAGAACCACACTTCGCAGAAGTCTGTATATTTAATTATTTGATACTCGGTCAATATGTTATCTACTAAATAAATTTTGTGATATCTCTTGTCTTTCTTGGTGTTGCAATTTGGGTGGCCAGCAGTGTATATTCCATCGGAGGGAGAAGCCACTGATTTTGCTAATTTTTTTTGGTACAAGGTTCTTGTAATAGTATTCTATCAGCTCTGTATTTGAGTGCAAAATTTGTAGTTTGTGCTGCTGCTGCCTTTGCTTTTTGTAGGTTTATTTTCAAGCAGCGTATTCTTTAGCTCTAAAGGCCTCATTCAATTGAAACATTTTGCGATCGTTAGTGCTGATACGTCATCAGTTGCGATCGGTTTTACTGTTTCGGTATTCAATTGAAACGCAACGATCACTCTGAGCTCACGATCGATCGTACTCGTAGCGATCACTTCGCGGCGAAAACGATCGAATCAATATGGCGGCTGTGTTGTTTGTGCTTTCACGAGGACAGAATTCAAGTGTGCAAGGTACTTAGGATTTAAGGGCAATCCTTTAGATCTAATGAATGGGCAGCAATTTATATCAAAGTATAGAGTGTGTAAGGTTTCTAGTGATGGGAGCTGACTCATCATCACTGTTGTATGTAAATGAAGCGGACTTGTTGCTAGTGGACATTGATTTCGCTCTGTGTTGTTTACATTTGTATTGATGGATTGCGACCTAATTGGCGAAAAATATTGGTGGATGCGCTGCATCAAGTTATTAATATCATTCCAAAAATAACTTAAGTGTGTTCTGTTTCCCGAAAAATGAAGAAAATGGGGAATTAATTCTCGCCATTTGGAATGGATTCCGTGCGCTTTTGAAGTAAGTTCAGCTTCGTATATTTTCATATATTGTTAAAAAGATAAGCATTCAACTTTCAGTAAAATGTGTATTTTCATTTAAATGTTGCTAATTAATGACAAATTGATTTACATGGGCAAAATGAATTGCAGAATGTGTCTGTGTGATCAATACACAAATACTGCGAATGTTGATATGATTTTTTTTTATTGTTATCATCGCGAACGGATTAAGTTTAAAGCATTATATTTTACGTTTGATTTGAACTTTGTGCGTGATTAGAACTATGAAGCGCGCTTTTTATTTAAATTTTAATGTTGAATTTATGGTTTAAAATCATGTTATTTTTTGACCTTGTTATATTGTCGCCAAATCGGTCAGTTGGCTGCAATGTAAAAAAAAATAGAAACATCGGATAATATGATTAAAATCATGCATTATATAATGTTTCCTTTAAAGTAATATAAATATATTGTATTATATTCATTTTAAAGAAGGTAAGCATCAATTTAAGAATTTAACGAATAATTTTGACTGTATTTTATGCATCATGCAGACTGCATTTCCAGCTCTTTCATTTAACTGTAAATCCTCTGTCAATTTGTTTCCAATGTATGAACATGAAATATGTTTTAAACTGCTGTATAAGCTTAGTCACTCATTCTTAATGTAATTTAGTTTTCATAAAAGAATTAAAATTTATGAGACAATTGCTTTCTTAATGTGTAATTAAATAATTTAATAATATATGTTACTGTAATTTAATAATTTTGATTTTAATATTTTCATAAATTTGCTAAATCTTCTTTATTTTTGTGTGACCTTGCATCAAAGGCGCCAATAATAAATTTGTTTTGGCATTCACTGCTAAAATTTTTAATGAAAAACTTATTACTGAGATATAAGAATTAATAAATTATATTTACTTGGTAATCGGTCTTATAATATTGCAATAACTTAAAGGGCTTCTTATTGTTTCTTAAGTTGCATAATTTGTATTCATATTTCTTGTCATCTTTATGTTTTACTATTTTATGTTATCAAATAAATGTTAAATATTTCTAATCAAATATTCTTACTTTCATAGCAGTGTTATGTACCAGGATATGGTGTTGGCATTTATTATATAGTTATGAACATTATTCATTTTAGAGTTTTATGTATTTATTATATATATTTAATTTATATCATTATGTATTATAGAAGTTTCCTTTTAGAAAACATCACAATATATTTTTGAGTTGTTATAGTGCACATTTTTTCTTTTCTTTTGCTTTAAAACATCTTTCGAATCCCTTTTTTTTCAGTATGTATTAGTAACTTACCTGACCTATATTTTGCACATGTTAATGTGATTTGTGTAAACGGAATGTGTCTTTTAGGGTAGCTATTTTCATAAAACAATTAGAATAAAGTGATAGCCTTTGAAAACTTTTCATAGATAAAACTTTGAAAAAATAGCGCTGAGAAGCCAAAGAGGGCACACCAAACCTGAATTGCAACCCTAAACAACGGTTACAGGATGACTGACGAGTCAGCCTGCATCCCTAGGATCTCAGTCATTGGTTACTTCGAAAACAACGCAACTTCCGACCACGTGATAAACAGCATCGCGCATCATGTAACCTCTGGCAACCCCTACCAGTTCGACTGGTAGCGTAGCGTTTCAATTGCATACAAAAAATCACTCATTTCCGAAAGTGATCGCAAATGCTGGATGTAACGATCGCTGTTTAAGTGATCATCGTTGTTTCAATTGAATGAGTCCCTAAATGAGTTATGTTTATTGTATTAGTGCTCTGTATCTGTGGTTCAGTACTTTGTGGTAAGTAGACTTACTTTGATAAATTTTCAATTTTGTTACTGTTCATTATTAGCTGATTGCTGATATTAAGTTTTTATTTTATTAATTTGATATATGAGACATAGACACATATGACATATGTAGAGAGACAATTACAGATCACTTTGAACAGGATCCAGGTATGGCCAGAAAAACAAGGATTTACCTTTTCGAAGCAGAAGACTCTGTGCGTGCACTTTTGAGGAAAGCGAGGTCTCCAGCCTGAGTTATATCTTAATGGTTCAATGATTACAGTTGCGCCTGGAATAAAGTTTTCAGGGGTGATGTTCGACCGAAAATTGACTTTCCTTTCTCATGTCTTAAACCTCATTTCAAAAGTCTTGTGAAACACCTGGTGTGCGAAGCGCTGCTCTACGCTTCGCATTTACAGAGCGCTTGAATGCTCTAGACTGGACTATGGCTCACTTATTTATAGATCCGCTCAATCTTCAGTTTTGCTAAAACTAGATCCTGTTCATCGTCAAGCGCTACGGACTTATCCTGGAGCTTTGAGGACATCTTCTCTTCAGAGCCTTTATGTTGACTCTTACGAACCATCCCTGCACCTGAGGCGTGAAGAGTTGTCTCTTTTGCACTATGTTAATATATTATCTCAACCTGACCATCCTACTAAGCTATGTTTCTCTGATAACATTTGTGACATTTTATGTGAAGCATGTCCATCCTATGTGCCTTCTTTTTCTTTAAGGGTTCGTTGTCTTCACTGTAGAACTCTTTCTATCTAATATGTCCCACAAAGCACTGCAGCATTTTGAAATACCACCTTGAGAAAATGCACAAATCCAGCTTTTTGATGTTTTCCCACCATCATTTCAAAACTAACACACACGAGATAGTCTAGAGACAACTTTTCGCTGAGCACAGGCATAGGTAATGCAGTTATATTCCCATATGTACAGATGGATCCAAGCCAACTGATCATGTTGGAATGGCATTTGTTATTGGAAACCACATGGAGGGCAGAAGTTTTCACGCTTCCTAACATCTGAAGTAACTGCTATATATCACGCGCTTTTTTACTCATCAAAGCTATGCTATAAAAAGTTCGTAATTTATAGAGACTCTTACAGTGCGCTGAAAAGTTTGGAAGCTTTTTCGAGCACTCACAATCCTGTAGCCCTAGATATTCTCAAGTTAAGGTTAAACTTATAGAAGCGTGGTTACGAAATCCTGTACTGCTGGGTTCCTCGTCATGTTGGTGTCTGGGGAAATGAACTGGCAGACATCACAGCCAAATCTGCTGTTGATTTGTGCAGCAGCGTGCTCTTCGGACAGATATTTAAAAAAATATGAAGAGAAAAGGCCTAGAGAGGTGGCAGCTGTTGTGAGATGCTCAGGGCCATAATAAATTTAAAAGAATAAAAACTTTAGTTGAAAATCCGGACTCGATAGGAAACCGAAAGGAGGAAATAATTTGAGCCAGTCATCGTATTGGTCCCTCTCGTACAACACACAGTTACCTTTTGAAAGCCGAGAGTGAACTTGCTTGTTCTCACTGCAATAGTGTTCTAGCAGTACGTCATATTTTAACTGAATGTCAGTACTTCTGGAAGTTCCTCATCTTCATCCAATCGTCGTTTTTAATTTTCGAAATTTTTATGCTGCGAAACGTGAGACAAATTCTAGGCTTTTGAACTTCAGGTTGAGACGGTATTCCATGCATCCAAAATTGATTCGTTGGTGGTTTTATCACCATGAGTGATCCATGATTTAAGTCCACGATACGCGATGTAAAAGTTAGTCTAGAAAATATTATTCGACGCTTTGCACCTAAACTGATAATGGTATATCACATTCAGTTTCAAGACAAGCTTCGTTGTCTTTATGCATATTTCAGCAAGTCCGTCAGGATAGTAGTTCAATAAGACAAAATTATATTTTTTGCCTGTCACTGCTTCAACGTCTTCTTTAATATTTAGAAGAGACTGCGTCCAAGATTTTGCATAAATATACTCATTCCAGAGAATTCGTAACTGATTCCTTCATCACCAATTCCAAGAACATTTCTTCGTGGTGTATATTGATTTTCATTAATTTGAATATTAATATTTTTAAATTCATAGTTTAAGAGTTCTTCTAACAAAATATCACTTTCATTTAGTGAATAAAATTCCTCGTATAATTCCAAATTTAACTCTGCGTCAGTTCAATCTATCATATTCGCTTTATCATCAAGCGACAATTCTAAATGAAATAGAAGGACGTAGCTTTCTTAAATAGTAGGCATTATCTAAAACCAGATTAAAGAAATGATTTCTTCACTCTAATACGATAACAAGATTTGATTTGTTTCGTTCATATGGGTAAAAATAAACTCGTATTATCATAAAAGATGCTGCATCGAAAAAGTGCACGTTTGCCTTATCATGATATGATTGGGGTAATGGAAAATTCTGAAATACTGATAATCGCTGAAAACGAATTTGCAAGAATTGCTATTCTCAGGTTTGGTATTACACAAACCTAAGTGAGAGGGAATCTTTGATGAGCGTTGTAGCTTGAAAAGAGAAAATTTTCGCTTTTAAAGCTACGTTTATTAAAGACTGGACTTGCGAAATATTATATTTCATTATAAGGTGTCTCAAAAATGAAGAGGCAGACTTTTAGGGCAGGTAGGGCACATTATAGGTATTGAGACCAAGGAAGTTAGAATACTTTAACGTCCTTGATTGAGAATTGTATAGCAACCCACGGTCAGAAACGTCACCGTACGCCGCTAGGCGGTGCTCTGCAAGACAGCATTGGAGAAGCAAAGAATAGGTATTGTTAAGAGGGAAAACTTCGCCGCAGCAGAAGTGGCTCCCTTCGAACGAAAAGGGAAACAGCTGCACATGCGTGAAATATCTGTCGCCAAAAAGCGGCAAAGCTCGAAGCTGATGTCGAAGTTCGAACAGGTTCAAGCTTCACGTTTATGAAGAGTTTAAAGCAGTGTGACTCCACTTTTTTTCCCTCGATATTGACGGATATAAAATCAGACATCAAACTGCAATATGTATAATGTAAGTTCAACAGCCAGTGAAAGTGAAACTTCACCTAATATTTCATCATTTACCAGGTCAAAGAACGATTCATCTTAACCCATGTTCCTCAATTTCCTATACACGTGGCAGAGGAAGAAAATCTCGGCCAGGCCCGGTACATCACAGAGCGGAAATTCTCGCTAACAAGTTCCGTTGCCAAATCCCTTGGCTAAAGTTGTCTTTTCTTTCTAGCGGCGTAGAAGACAAACTGGTTTACATTACGTCTATGGAGCCTTTCCTTCTTTATATAGACGTTCTTTGGGAGAAGTAAGGATTTTTTTCATTCCAGCAGTAGCCAGCACACAAAAAGCACGCAATGATATATGAGCGGTGAACTTGCAAACCTACAGAACAAAAACCTTTAAATCTTCTATTTTGGCTCCGATTTTCTCTTTTTACTCCAGGATATCGCTTCTAATCTTTTGTTTCACTACCATCCATAGCATTTACTCTTGCAGCTTTTCTTAGCCGGTTTTTATTTCTTTTTGAGACGATTTTATTTCGCCCTTGATTTCAACCTTCTTCTCCGCCTGTCCGACTTTCATATCTTCCAGTCCGGTTTTTACAGCTGCTAACAAGTCCGCCACCTTTATTTCCCCCGTCATGGCTTTTTTCTACAGGCGGGTCACTGGCAAATTCCACTTCTGACACGTTATTGCGTTCCACGGGTTCATGGATTTGGAATGATTGATGATAACACTTGATGAAGAATCAAAACACAATTTATTTACGCAGTATTACTCAGAACAGTTTCCAAATCACGTTTACAGTCTTCGAAAAACTAAGACAAACAAGCTGAAACAATCAGCAACATCGCCTTCAGGCTGTAACGGTGAAGACAGTTCATGGCAAAACTTTAAAATACAGCTCCGACTCGGGCGACCGCTCTTGAAGCTCAACACATTCAAGCTAAAACTCCACGACACATTCTCGTGATGCACTAACTGGCAACTCGTGATACACTGCTACTCCGAGTACAATCAGGGTTTATATCGTTTTTTTTTTTTTTTTTTTTTTTTTTTTTTTTTGCCTGCCTTCGAGAACATTCTGGGCCAAACCGATAAGATTTCATTCTAGAATGTTCTCCATACGTTTACGGGATATCGCCAAACTGGCGATTTCGCGCCAAATATGGCAATCCTGCCTTCCCTGCCATTTTCTAGCAACCCTAAACCGATTTGCGGGGAGGCTATCTTACCGCAGATTGACTTTTCGTAACAAATAGTTTAACTTTCAGGATTTTAAGGGGAATTGGAACCCCCTATACCGGCAATGTGAAATTGGCCATTTTTGATGTACCTTTTCTCAAAATCTGCTGTAGATACATGTTTGAAATTTTTTGTGCTATTAAAGTACACCTGTCTGATTATACTGGAATGAGCTTTTGAAATAGTTTGAGTTTTAGAGTAATTTATAGAATATTAGGCATAGTAAAATTTAGCAGTTTTCTCACACACACAAAAAAGGGCGAAAATTTTTTTCCTTATTTTATCACAAAAAGCTCATTTCAGTAAATATTAGGAAACATGATAAATAAGCAAATAAAAAAATTTACATACCTGTGAGCAGTAGTTTCTGAGGAAAGGTACGTCGAGTATAAAAAAATCACATTTGAAAAAAAACATATTTTATATAAAAAATCCTCATTTATCAAAGCATTTGATGTGAAATTAAAAGTGAATCGTTTACAGTTCTAATTTTCACAGAGATTAAGGTAAGGTAAAGAATTCGAAATTGCAAAAATCCCAAATCACCATTTTTTGAAGATTTTTGGCTTCCAACATGTATCAAAAAGAGAAAGGCACCCTGCAGAAAGGTGCACAAGAGGAATTACCAGTACTGATATATGGACATTAATCATAAATGCAAAAGACCTTAGTGAATAATTGGAATAATTCTACAAACCATTTCCAGTTGTTAACATGCAGTGGGATCATTACAAAGGAAGGAAAATGGTGCCATGTGAACTGAACCAAAATAACAAGAATGAACAGGTCATGAAGTACTTGAAGCTGTTTAACAAAATCAATATGTATGACAAATTCAAACAAATAACAAAAAAGTGGATAAACAAAACAGTTACTCCAAGAAAGAACATCTGGTGGAATTTGTTCCATTATTAAACTGTGCGAATTAAATAAACTTCTTGCTGATTATGAAAAGCAATAACTGATGCTACTGAATCAGGGAATAAGAAAGGATTGAATAATTCGAAGACATCCATTTTAAAAGCAAAGGGATGCATAAATTGTTTAATGATAAACAGTACAAAACATGTGTTGAAAGCAATCAAGAAAAATTAGAACTTACCTAGGAAACATTAGAAAACTCGGTGTATACTGTCAACACAGCTTCTTCAGATAATCATTTGTTTTTTCCAATCAAAATTCTTTGCTGCATGCTTCTTGATAATCTGATGAAGTGCATAAACAGTTGGAACATTTGACTGTATCACAAGATAAAAATTCTTTACTACTAAATCCATCAAGTGTCAGATCACTCTGGTCAATAGTCATAGATAATGGTGGTGCAAAGTCTGATAACTAAAGGTATTACTACATTTTCTCAAACATATGTTACATTAATTCTTTAAATCTTATGTACACCCAAATTTTCATATTTTTAACAATTTTATTTTCCCTCTGATTAAGATTTGTTGAAAATATCAACGAAATGACTCAAATTCAATATTGACTATTTTTTGTGTATGACCACTTAGTGTTCCGATTAAGTTACACGTAAATATTTTACTGAAAAATGATTCAAAATAAAATTCTGAATTTCTTATATGTGTAATCTTACTTTATGTCTCAATTCTGCTTCTTCCAATAAAACAGTTTGCAAAAGTAATTTGAAATGAATAAAAAAGCTATCTTGAAATAACATGTATTTATTATTTCAGGATATGTTACTAGTATACTGATTAAATAAAATAATTTGCTGCTTAGCAATACCAAATCATACCTTAAAGTGAATCACTTAAACTGTAGGCATATAAACTTTGCCCACTGATTTACTTTTGAATGCTGGAAGAAAAATACTTAATAAATTACACATACAGAGAAAAAACAAACTCCAGAGCTAAATATATTTGTAACCAGTATGTGTAATTTTAACCCCTAATTGGTCATTTTTTCCACTTTTTCATTACACTCAGATGACCAGATACCCTCTGTTGTGCAGGGTATTCCAGCATTTCAATGTAGTGTTTGAATTCATGATATATCCCAAAACTGTTTTTTTAGGGGGGGGGGTAATAATTTTTATCCAAATTATTAAAATATTCAAGATATCAAGCAAAATATGAGCATAAAATTAGAACTATGTTCTTTTAATCAAAAATCTGCATTTCATTCTTGGAAAATGGACAATGAAATTAAATCATTCTAAAGAATTTTAAATGGATCGCTTTTTTTAAATACCATAAAATGAAAAGAAAACATGGTGGGAATTTCAAAAGACGTAAAAAAGGAAAGGGGCGAGTTTTGACAAACAATAAATATCTGACAACAAATTATTCAATGGAATACTGTGTATGAGTATGCAAGAAATACTTGGGAAAAAAAACTGTCAGAGCAAAAACGTAAAATGAAATTTTACCTCGAATCATGTTTCTTGCAAACCTGTAACATTAGTTCTTGAATTCACTTAATAGGAACATGCATAATAATCCAATAATGCAACATTGACATTCATTTTGGAAAGAAATACTACAGCGAAACCTCTCATGGTAACAATCTCTAAAGTAGAAAGTAATTTTCAGAACATTCTTTACAAAGAAACTCTTGGATTTGTATTCTCATGGAACCATGGGTAGTCATTTTGGATTTTTTACTTTAACACGTAAGGAAGACAAAACAAGTATTAATTGTTTGGAATAATAAGATTATATTTTAAACATCAAGGTCCTCTCCTCAGCTGCTGAAACTGTATTATCCAATGCTGGCTTTGGAGAAACCTTCATTTTATATTACACTATTGGAAAACGTAACATTTTGATCCCAAAACAAGCAATATATTGCAGGTGGCAAACAAAACTGGTTTCAAAACACATTTTGGATAAAATGATAAATTCCATGAATTTAATTTCAAAAAGAATTATTTCATGCTTGATAACCATATATCAGATCAAATGGAATGTATACACAAACCTGAATAAAACAAGCACATAAAAATATAAAGAATGGAATACATACAGAAAATTAATTATTCTTAAGTAAACTCACTTCAAAACTTATGAGATATGGTTAACATACAAAAACAAAGATATTTACAAATAACTATCTTAAATTCATTCCATGAGTAACTGCTCTTATCAACAGAATTTAAAAAGGGGAAAAAAGTAATAAATAAATACAAAAATTTAAACAATTTATTATATGGTAAAAATCTTTACAAAAAGCAGATGAAACATGCAACCTAAACTACAGTTGCGTTTTTACAGTTATGATGTTTCATAATCATAACATGATTTTTATTCTAAGTCCGCATTATCAGCGTGAAAGCAAAATATATATCTCAGTACCTAAAAATAACCCATGAGCCAGTTATTAGCCCTGAATCAAGTAAACATATAAAAACTGATTGAATTATAGTCTAAAAAATGAAACATTACCATTTTTTCTCTGACTAATAGATTAACATTTTTGCAGTAAATCAATTATTCAGAAAATGATTGCTACTTCCATAAACTTAATTTTCCAAGATAGTACCGAAAAAAGTAACAGAGTCAAATTCAAATGTATACATATATGTATGTATAATTTAACAATAAACATTTTATCATATGATTATATTGCAATATACTTTCACAGTTAAGTATAATAGAAAAGAAAAAATAGAGAAAAAGAAATGACTATAAATATTTGTATTAATTCTTGTAGCAGTTTCATTACACAGATTGCTTTCAGATTATAGACTTAAATCCAGACCTATTTAACACAAATAATTTCTTATCAACTGTCTGAACTTTAATACACACAATAACTGCTAAGTAACTTTAATGGAAATAACTAGCAATAATCAGATTTTTTTTTTGTTTTTTTTGTTACTGATTTCCAAAAAAAGGAGAGGAACACAGAGCCATTTGCATCTTGAGCATTCTTAGCTTAGCCCTTTGATACTAAAGGGCCATAAATGTCCCACTAAAAGCTTAAAAATTAAAAAAGGGTTAAAAAGTACTTAGAACCTCCTGAATGTTGGGGACCATCTTCCAATAGTTGGAAAATCAAGACGCCGCTGTGCTCGTTGCACACAAATGAACATAGAGAAAAGAACAAATATGAGTTGCCCAATGTGTAATGTTGGGTTATGCAAAGAAGCTTTACCCTGTAGCATACGATATAAAATCTATTTCATATAATACAGTTTTTCCATAATAATAGGTGTGCTTATAGTAAGTCAGTCGCTATGTAGGGGAAATACGTATTCCACCATTAACTACAGCTGGGACATATGTGTCCCAGCTTTTGGCTTGAAAACAGTTTGTCAAAAAAATCCCAAATGCTAAATTTACCTTATTTATGACATATTTCGTTCATTTGGGTAGAAAACAAAAGTAAAAAAATGTTTTAATTTTTTTTTTTTCATTTTTATTCAAAAGGTTAAATAAATGGATAT
>KK117845.1:64402-82281 GCA_000611955.2 Stegodyphus mimosarum | reverse complement strand
ATACAGAGTGATCTAAAATCCGGACCTTTCGATTACCAGCAACTTTTTTTTTCTTATTGCTTCATGTTTGCACACTGGATATTATTTTTTCATAATAAAACATGTGGAGAGTCCCAATTCTTAATTTCGCTTTGGCCTCAACAGTAGACTTGCGTTATTATTTATTGCTTTCATCACCACATGACTATCAACATATTGAAGCTTGAGAAATGAATAATATCAGTATTAGATACTGAATAATACCCAAGAGCATGGTCACCTTTTATGTTGACTTACACCTAGCAATGATTAAAGACTTCAGCTAACTCCACTTGATGTACTAATAAACAGAAATTTTGCAATGATACGCAAAGGCCAAAAGATTACACTTAATGCTGTTTGAAGTGAGAATAACTGATCTGTTATTCAGTTAAGCCCAGGAACAGTGGCTGCACCAGGCAGCAAATTTTTTAGAATTTTGAGAAGCATCGAACAAAAGAATTAAGGGATGGCAAAATCTTTAGAATGTAGGAATGGTACTGGGAAGCAAAATTTAGTGGCTGCAAAATCTTTAGAATTAATTTATAGATGCAAAATTTTTAGAATTTAGGCAGGTGCTTGGCAGCAGAATTTATGACTCCCAGACTACATGGAGCCTCAAAATATCTACTGTCCATATAAGCCTTGAGTATGGAATTTTCTTATTCAGAACTCAGATAAGCCTCAAGCATGCACGGAAAATAGTCGTAAGTATAATAAATGACTAAGATAAGGATATTCAGGCTTAATTTTGCAATAGATACATGTCAAAATTTAGCAGAACATGTCTTTACTCATCGATTTCAGGATACTTCAGCAATAGTGTATGGCAGAGGCTAGCTAAGTTTTATGATTATAACCATGAATTTGAAGATTTTTTTAGATATCACAAACAAAAAGTGAAATTTTTCAATTAATGGAATTTATGTAATGGAAGTAATTAATGATAGGTGATATAAAAAGAAGTTTTTGATTGTGATGACAGTGCTTTAATCATCAGTCAACTAATGTATGATTAAATTCATAATTAAATCCAATAAAGAGTAAAGAAAGTGACAAACAGGTTGTTGAGAATAAAAAAAATTTTGATTGAAAATTCAGTGGGAAATCTTGACACGGCAATTACAGGATTTAAGGAATGAAACTTTGTAACTAAACAAGAAATTATGTCTGTATGCAGAATTAAAGAGAAAGTATTAGAATAAAAAATGAAGCAACTTAAAACAACTTACATTGAAAGAAATGTTAATAAAGCAAGCAAATAAATATTGAGCTTTTTGTGTACATTTTTTATTCCCTTAAGGTCATAAATGCTTCGCTATTTCCTATTTTGAATTTCATATTTCTATGTGTCATTTTATAAGATTTAAACTGATGGTCTAATATCTGAAAAAAATCACAAATCTAGAAATGCCGAATTATTGACAAGTCTGGATTTTGGACTTCGTATTGTATTATTAAATTTTAATAAGTATTTATGCGATACTTTGATTTTTGAAACAGATAAACAGAATGGAATGTAAAGGCTGAAGTATCGACTAAATCCAACAATATTTGTTTCTTTCCAGGATGACAAAATCTAAAAAGCTAATTAAATTATTAAAGAAATACACCAAATAAACAAAGTGAAAAATCAAAATGAATTCATGGCATTATTAATGTGGCATGCACCTGGACCAGCTTTACTCGTGAAATCACTGCCAGCAGTGTAACTCGTAGATTTCACCAAAAACCTGCTATTTCATTTACTTATTTTCAGCATTCATTTAAAATGCTGTAAAGTCCTACATTTTCTTTAAATCATAATACTGAATAAATAAGTAGGAACTACTAAGACAAACTATGGCATGATTCCCATTGAAATAAGCTTATAATTTTCCTGACTTTCTATCTTCCTGCCAAACTGTCATTATAAGGCACCCATGGCCCATGCCATGACAAAATTCATGGACTTGTTCTGATGTTACTGCTGAGACAACTGAGATAAATGAAAACAATTTTCTTGATCAACTACATAGTTTCTGTAACTGAAGATACTTTATTAAATTAAATACGAGTTACTAAACAAACATTACTTACATACTTTATCACTGACCATTTTTGACAAACAAAAACCATCACCAAGCAAGGCAATTTTGCTTCAATAAGGGATAAGCGTGATGTCAAAATATGCTCATAAGATTTTTCACTTTGTTTTTATTTAACCCCAATCCTTAATAAACGAATTCAGTTTTTGTCGAGAAGGATATAGGGTAAGTACTGCTTGTCTGTTTCTTGAAATTCCAATTTGGAAAAATAACTAAAATTTGGAGCCTGCTTTCTACAGAACAATGAGCAGTGAAATATTTTCAAAATTACAGTAATGATTATATTAGTACACATACTCAAAACATTGAAAGATGGTTTTTTTTTTTGACTGGGCCAAAGGATACCATGGAACCATGGGATACAACTTAGATTCCCATTTAACTGAGTTTATGTAGTCATCCTAGTGGGTAGCATGATTATCATTAACACAAGAGTTCAATATTACCTCTTCCATTCATGGTGACACTAAGTTATACTGGAGGTTTAAAAGAGAGATTTCTTTTTAAGACGATCTGTATTACTGCAAGATAGACGATTCTTCTGCTGCTCATAAGTATTATTTTATCCTTGATCTAATGACCGTCAGTAAGGTTTTCTCAGATAGGTTTTGGCATAATAGAATCGAAAGTGAAGATGAAATGAACAATTTTGCATCAAATTTTTTTAAAAATTCCAGAAATAGCCACAAATTCAAACTTGATGATTTTATGAAGGATCAAAATTTGGCAGCCAGTAGCATACACACGAAAAAAAAAAAAGATTAAATATTCAACGAGCACCCCATAAAATTTGGCTCAATTTTAACCAGGACTTGGAAAATTCTTTTGCAAAATTTAAGAATATTTTTCCAAATCTGCTTGCAGGTCCAACTCAGGATTTTATAAAGACAAATCAACTGCTCAGCGATCAGAATCCTTCTTCTGTGAATAATGACAACTCTAATTTACCTCCATCAGAAATTATCAACTCAGGCCAAAATGCATGAAGCACTGCATAAATTAACTACTGGGCAAATTGACATGGCTACATATGAAAAGTTATACACTTCTTATGATAATCAGTTCAATTAAATTAGAGCAAAATCACCCACACTACAACAGGAATATGCAAAAACGTGCTACACTCATCACAGCACTGAAATGGCAAACTCCCACCAAGATATGCAAATCTCCTACAAGTGAAAACGAAAAAACAGAAATCACCCATTGTAATTGATTTGTCTCTCTAAACCCTGAAGAAAGGAAAAAAAGTACAACCAAAGAATGCTGAAAATAAAACTGAAAAAACAGAAAAAAACCCCCCCCCCCCCATTGTAATTACTGAAGAGAACCTTTTTTGACTTGGAATAGGCAAAATTCTACAGGAAATCAGTAAAACAAATTTTAAAGCTCAAATGAAATTGAGATCAATCTTCCTGTCTGCAAACTCAATTGAAGACTATCAAAATTCCATCACCTTTCTTCAAAATTTAAAGATTTAACTTTCATACATATCAGCTTAGCTCACAATCACCTATAAAAGTCATCCTCAAATACATACCCTGCACAGTTACTGAAAATGCTATTTTTGAAGAATTAGAAAGAAGAAAGTTTCCAATTATTAAAGGTGACAGTTCACGGGGGAAATCACTAAAATTGCCTATAAAATCAAACAAGCTAAGACACTTACTGAAAAGATGTTAACTGCATTTGAAGCCATACAAGTGATGATAAAACTCACAGAAGATTCATTTCCAGCTCTAAGTCCTCTCTTCCACAGCCAAGTCTTGCAGATCTCTATTTCGTGAGTTCAGGCCTTGGTGCGACTCACTTTTTCTTCCCACCTCACATGCGCCATTTTTGGCCCTGCATCAACTCCGGACTTTTATTTCATCATGCATCCTTCAGGGAAGACTAAGTTTAAACCAAAACTTTTTTATTATATATGCGGCATGAAACTTGTAGTGGTAAATGCCTTCCTTAATGTCACAACTGACAATCTCCGAAATTCCACACACTTCAGGATTGGGGTCCTGAGGTGCAGTAAGCTGGGTTTGTACATTCTTCTCTTTTGAAGAATTTTGGACATCACCTGACCCTGCAGCCTAAAACAAAGGTAGAGTGCACCTTACTTGCCGGAAAGGTTAAATATTCGGATTATATGCTATATCAGTAACTTGTAGCTATCAATTATCTAATTAAAAACTAATTATCTGTGCTTCTCTTAAACAAAGATACGCTCCTTTAAATTTCTGCTCGAAAATGATTAGTGCAAGTTCAGTGGCATCTCTACTAACTTTCACAGATGATGGGAAAATGCATAAGTATCAAATAAATGTATGCATGTACAACAAAATATAATGAAACAATAAGAATATTATAATGATCAACTTTATCTTCCTTATTACTATGAAGCATATGAAAGAGTGGTAAAATACAGAATCGCCCACTTCTTTGGCGTGTTTTGTTTGGCGCATTTTCCAAGAGTAAGAAGAATTGGATTTTTGTCAATTTCTTTTGACTTTTTAAGTGAAAATAGATTGATGTGTACATGGACAAAGTCAAGGGACTGCGCAGTGCTGATTTTGGGAAACTCTTGGATTTTTTTTTATGTAAAAACAGGTCGATGTGTACCTTGATACCGAGTTTGTGCAATTCTTAAAAATGCGCCAAGCAGTAAGTGATTCTGCACTTTCCCCGAAAGAGTTATACAGGAAACATATATTTAAACCATTCAAAAAAGGAAGGTAGAATTTCAAAAATTTAAATATTAAACAAAAAACAGTTCTTTCTACAACATAAAAACTTTAATGCTACATCATTTATAACATATATCACTCATATCATGTTTCAAAATAAATCCAAGAAGATATTGGATTAAAAAAGTATTTTGTTAATACTGAAGTATACAGTTATTTATTATTGAAGAATACAGTTATTTATTATTATGTGTTTAAAACCACACAATATGATAAATCCAAAACTGTATTATTTATTTCTGAACAGTAATTCCCTCCTAAACAGGTAGGTGAGAGTAATTCACCAGCATTTGAACATGACAATAAGTGTATCAAATTTAAAGAGGGTAAAATGTCTTTGAAACGTGACATTACAATAACTCTTCATGAAATTTCTTTTAAACATGAAAAATTTTATTCATTAATTATGATTTAAAACAAGAATCTCTGATTATTTGATAAAATTAACTTTCTTTGATTATCCTAACTTTTTTTTAAAATTCTGATTTTCTCTGATAGCAGGGGAAAAAAAAATTTCCTACTTTCCAAGTCTTTTTAAGGTAACCAGATACCTTTCATGCAATAAATATTAATGAATCAATATGAAACATATATTTTTTAGATAAAGCAGACGTTAATGATTTTATGTACTTTCAAAAGGACAAAAATGACTAGTTTTGTAATAATTAAACTTATGATTTAAAATCTTAAGTTAATGACCACTGAATTAAAATATATTTAAGAAATATATTTAAGTACATTAAAAATTTTTTGTTAAATATGAGCTACTCCATAAAAACTAAATACAAAAATTCAGAATATATACTCTATACTGGATTATCAAGCTTATTTTTAATTAATTATATAAATTCATATGATTTATAATAAACATAAAAGTGCTGGATGCTAAAATTTCTGCCCAAATTGAAACAAAATAGCTACATACAACTTCACATACTTTTATGAAAAGGTTATTAAAACAATGAAATATTAATTTTTTCAAAAAGGCTTTTGAGGAAGATACTCACTTTCTAAACAGAATTCTTATTTTATAATCAATGAGCTAGTTCAACAATACTTTTTAATTTTTTTCCCTTAAAACAAATAATATTTAGTAAAAATCCCAACACTAATAATTTTTCACTAGTTTTTTAGTTGAAATAGCCTTAATTTCATTTCAGAACTAAATGCCAAAAGAAATATTTCATTAGTACTATTATCAAAACAAAAAAGTTTTCACAAATATAGAAAACTTGTCTTTTTTTATTATTATTATTTCCCAAATTAAGCATGTGTATCCTTACTTGAAGAACAAACCGATAAAATGCAGAATCGCCCACTTCTTTGGCACGTTTTACAAGAGTAAGAAGAATTGGATTTTTGTCAATTTCTTTTGACTTTTTAAGTGAAAATAGATTGATGCCTACATGGATAAAGTCAAGGGAGTGCACAGTGCCAAGTTTGTGCAATTTTGAGATTTTTTTTAAGCGAAAATAGGTTGTTGTGTACACGGATACCGAATTTGTGCAGTTCTTAAAAACATGCCAAAAAGTGGGTCATTCTGCACTTTCCACGAGCAAATAATAGTTTCTCAATTAAGGCTACAGAAAAGGAATGGTTAATACAATTTGGCAACTTGAACCACATTTAGCATGGCCTACATTTTGTTCAGTAACTTCAGAGTTTTAACTTGTGCAAATGGATCTATTTTATAAATTCATTAATGCCAGTTAAAAGTTTGAAGAATTATTATATTCTATAACATTCTTTCAATACACAACATGTAACCATATTCTTAATATATAATCTAAATGTTCTAGACAAGCTTATTACTTAAAAAGTGCCCCTGTGTTAATTTTTGCATTAAGTTCAAATACAGTAAACATTGATTTCTTTGTCATATCCTTCAAATATAAGAAGTGTAATAAATTCCAGGATGAATATAAAATGATAGTAAATCAGGACAAGAATGCATAAAGATAAAAAAGAGAAAGAAATTAATTTTTTATACAACAAAGAATTATTTTGAGTTTTAAAAATAGCCATTCGTATTTTATTTCACAGACTACACATTTATGATAATATATGACCAAAGAATATTTCATTGGCTAATCAGATATTAATTGCTAGAATTTTCTAAAATTTTATTATAGATTTTTTTTGGTTTGTTTGTGTTTGGAAACATTATTATACTATCCCTGTTATGTTTAATATGTTATTGATAATAGTTTATCAATTAATGCATTTTAACTTGATTATAACTGTTGGTAAACTATATCCATAGCTAACTATTTCCTTGTTAATGCAGCTATTATGTTTAGTTGCCTAAAACTGGTAAACTTTATTATCCAATTTGTAACATGCAAATTTCAAATACTGGCAAAAGCTTATGCAGCAGCTGTTTCAACAAACAAAGATAATGAGCTCCTTTTGACTAAAATACATTTCAAAACTTTAAAAACTTACTTCACGGAAAACATCTTTAAATGATACACAGATAGCACACAATTTTCCCAATTCCACCTTAGAGAGATGTTAAAAATGTTGATAGTAATTTGATATTATTTATTTTAACACTGCATCTTCAGAACTGCATTAGGTGACTTTTTCTTAAAAATGTGGCACAAATAATGGTACAGTACCATCTGCATACTGTAGAACATTTACATACAGCTATTTTTCATCAATAATTTTAAATAAATGCCTTATATCATACAATATTACTTCATTTTTTCACAATTCTAACAATATGTTACAGTACAAGTTCATGAATGCATCACTTTTGTATATATGAAGGTTATATATCGTTTGTATTAGTATCATCTGTATACATGAGCTTATGAACTTTTTACAATGTTCTTCATATTATCATTAAAAGAGTACACAACAGTAATGATTTATAAAACTTTAGTAATCATTACAGATACTTGGAACCACTGAAGAAATGTTTGCACCATTCAAAATAACTAGATGGCCAACACTTTCTATTACTGGCAGGCCTTGTACATTTGTATTTTGTATTAAAATTTTACCTTCTTCAACACTTGAACAAGTATCAGTGTTTTGGGAATAGAGTGGATTTTCAACAAGTGATAAAGCAGGTACAAATGTACTGCAATTTTCTATATAGGCTAAATTACCATCATTCGTCTTTGGAGGTGAATTGATAACATTTACTGCTGGTAAAGACTGCACAGCATTATATTTCAGCAATACTGGGCTAGGAATTTCGCTGCAGTTTTGATTTATCACGGGAGCAGGTGTAATCACTCCTAAGTTCATAGACTGTGAAGGAGAATGCAAAGTTTGAATGCTACTGATTCCTGGATAACTGCTTTGATCTGGCTGTGCCACAGAAAAACAAGAATTGGTAATAATTCTTGGTAAATATATACTTTTCATTTCCTGATTATTATCAGAATTTTGTGTTCTTTCACACTCAGATTTAGATGGGCTATTTATCAGACTTTTTCCAGTTACAAATGTTACATGATCTGAATGTGACACTGAATTTATTATGGGCATACTACTCAATTGCTGATCACTTTTTTCACGTAACAATTTTTTTTTACATTTATTCATCAACAACTGATTTTTATTTTCGGACAAAAGGCGTTTCTTCTTTTTATTACGAATACCTGAATAATTCACTTTCTTTATCTGAAAGACATTATGTTTGCTTTTATTATTACCACCACTTGAGCAATAAAAATGAATGTTCTGTAATCCTAAGGAATTATTTTTTCTTTTCTCAGTTACCTGTACTGCTCTAGAGACTTTCTTTGGGTCGGAGGTAATTTTCTTTTCTGCATTAGTATCATTAAAAACTTTCATTTCTGAGATATTTTTCTTCTTAGCTTTTATACGATATTTACTTCGCTTTAAGGAAGCTTTTGCTATATTATTAACAATATTACGTTCTGTTAGCTTTGCACATACGGCATTTTTTGTGAAACTAACCTTTCGAACTTCATTCTCACAAATATTCTGTCTACTTTTACTATCAAAATTTGAAAAACTGTTAGTCTCCTGGTTCTTCATTCTTTTGTTATTTTCAAGATTATGTCTCATGCAATATTTTCCCTGTATTCCATTCTTGTCTGCCTCATTACTAAATTGATGGTGATTTGTACAGCTTGTAATTACATCACATGGAAGAAATTCATCATCACTAGCATGATTAGTAAATTCCCCGTTAGAAACATTCTCTATTGTTTTACTATTAGTATTCGTGCTACTATCAATTTCCTTCCTGTTTTTATTCTTTATTATTTTACTAGCAATTCCAGTAAAATCATAGTTCCTTTTCTTTTTCTTCATTTTCTGAGATTTCTTAAATTTTTCTAGCTTTGAATAAAGTGCCATTATTTTACTGTCATGACTGCAACTACTAGCGCTTTTCATCACAGGAATTTTTTCTCTTTTATTGGAAATTTCAGCAGCATTTTTAAATTCTTTTTTCTTTTCCTTTTTCGTTACTTTATTATCAAGATAACCAGAGGGACAAGCTTTCATTTGCATCATTTCTTCAATAACAGAATGATAATTATGATCATTCAGTTCTGAATTATTCTTTAACATACTACTTGTATTATTATCTGCAGTTGCCACTTCTGAAGAAATACTCTCCATCGCTGCATTATCAGTACACGCATTTTTTCTCATTTTTGAGGCACACATTTTATAATTTTGTATAGAGCCAGAAGAGGATTTTAGTTTTTTAATTTTTTTCTTTGAAAGAAATGCAGAATTTATCATACCTTCAACAAATGAAAAGTAGTTTTCATCAATGTCATTTTCTTTGCATCTTTTCTCTAATTCTTTTACAGTACGTGCAAGATGAGAATATTTAAGAGTCAAAAGGAACTTACTATCCATGCAACTGTTTAATAAAAGGGATTTTATGTACTTCTTAAATAAAATACGTTTCTTCCGCAATCTCTTTTTTTTACGAATCTTCTTTTGCTCTTGTTTCCTTGAAAATTTCTTGGATTTACCTTCATTTCTAAAATTGCTAGTGGAAGAAACTGTATTTTCGTTTCCTTTCTTTTTACAACCTTTCAGTTGTTGTTCACTCAAAATTTTGTTTGGTCTGTCTTCTTGTCTGTGATCATGTTCATAAGTAGTATTATTCTCAACAACAGTAGGCATGTTTGATTTACAACAAGCTTTCTCATTATTAAAATTATCTGATTCACAATAACCATTTTCTATATTTGATGCATCGGATACTGAATTATACTCCACAATACTACTGCAATCACCAAGTATATTTAAATTTCCTAAAACAGCATCTTTTTTAAGTACTATTGGTTGATTATTCATATAAAGATTTAATATATTGCCAGCTAATTTATGTACTTTAACATACAATTTCTTCATTTGCACAGAAATATTATTTTCTGATGTTCCATTTAAACAGGAATTTGGATTGAATTGATCCCTAGGAAGCAAGTTATCTGCACTGTTTTCCCTCTGTAAAGGCTTAGATTTTAGATGATCATTCACTAAATCTTTGCCACAACTTTTTATGTAAAAACTTAATGCTTCCCTTTGATCAGAAGTATCCAAATTCTTAGTTGCATGATGTTGAACACTTGAAGCTCTTCTGGTTTTAACTTCATCATTTTTAAATACTTTGTTCAATGCTTGATTTACACACTCAGATGATTCTTCTAATGGTAAGCTTGTATAAACAGAATTTGATACATTATTTGCAGCAATGTCTATAAGAACAATTCTGCATTCCTTTAAATTGAAATTTTGATAAGAATTACTTTCTTCATCAACCTCATGACACATATTTTCTTCCAGTTCAGAGGCTGATAATGCATGAATGGTTTCACTACACACATGGGGGAAATTATCAACAAGACCACAAGCTTCATTACTAATTGTGGAAGATGTCCAGCAATTCCTAGACTTTACCAGTTTCAATTTATGTACTTCAATATATTCGTTGTAGGAATATGCATCATAAACACAATCAGGCAATTTGTATAAAAGCACAGATAATTCTTTAACTCTAGGCTCACTGTGTTCTAGTTTACAAGTAATGTTATCACTATCAATGGAAGAAAATCCTTCATTCATACTATCCTCATCAAAATCAGTAATTTCATATGGCTCAGTTTTCAAATTCTGGCTATTATTATCTAAACCCAATTTGTTTAAATTTTCTAATGTTACATGACTTTCATTCCGGTTACTGCTTTCTAAATGCAGTTCATTAGAATATTCTGATGTTACAGGGTCATGTTCCTCTTTCATAAAAACCTGAGATCTTGTATTATCATATTCATCTAAAATTATTCTGTTCACTTCCTCAGAATTCTGACAATTAGCACTTTCATTCACTGAATTATCAGCACTGACACTCAAAAGATTTTCACTGTTATTTCCAGATGAGACTGAACTATTAAAAGTAACTGCACTTTCAACAGATTCACAGGATGGAAAATATCGAAACCATTCAAACTTGCTATGCGTGATTACATGAAGTAAACACCTAGACTTGATTTCAAAGGTTTCATTACATATGTCACAGTTCATTACACCATCAGCCTTATGAAGATGAGAATGAATCTCAAAATTCCTTTTGTTAAAGAAAGAGGTGTTACATATACCACATGTATAATGCATCTCTTTGATGTGACACACATAATGAAATGCAAGTTTAGGCCAACTGCTAAACTTACAAATGCAACGATTACACTCATGCAAGTTACCATTTAGTAACTTAAGATTTACCCCTTCTCGCCGTAAAGACTTTTCATGGGTTAACGAATGAAGCTGAAGCTGTCGTCTTGAAATAAAGGATATTTTACAAACATGACAAAAGTATGGCATTGCACCAATATGAGTTAATATATGTTTAGCCAAGAGTACATGGTCAAGAAACTGCTTATTACAAATATCGCAATTAAAGTTTGGTGCAATGCAGTTCTTTTCATGATTATGCAGCAACTTCTTGACAGCGAAGTCCTGGCCACACTGCTTACATGAAAAAACGGTATTCTTCTTCATTTTAGAATGGGATCTTATTATTTGTTACAATCTGGACTTGCTGTCATTGACTAAACTTTGTAATGTAATTGGAATCACACACACAGATTTCACATTAAACATATGAATAAACACTTTTAACTATTTCAGCATCTGAAGAATTACGTGACAGGAAAACTGCCTTCTCAAAATGTCACAAGTTCATTCCATGCAAGAATGTACAAATCGAAAGTTCAGTTATGTATAAATTTTTTCGCTAAGATAAGAATTACGCAGAAGTTACTCCGACAATAATTACAAATGTTTACAATCCTGTATGTGATAGCATATTTTTATCAGGTCAAAACTATTTAGAGAGCGCAAAAATTTAGTTCAGATGAAAACATTAAAAAAAAAAGCAGACCAATTACAACTTCAATTAATAGCTAGAATCTCGAGATAAGTTCACCACAGAGATACTGTAAAGGAATTCCATTATACTTTCAAGTTACGCTTTCACACTTTCATAATTTCAAGCCTATTCAACATTAGTTTTGCACACAAAGCTGAACCAAACCGCATAAATTCGTTACCGAGTAATAGGTACATCGCGTAAAGTGCCGAATCAGTACCCATAAATTCGTTTCGTTATTCGCATTTGCCGTACGATGCGATTTATTCAAATACAAATGATACGGTTTGTTCAGACAGACAGACAAAGCAGACAGATGTCTTGTTTTGCACCCACTAAGTCTTTCTGCACCGATCGGCGAAAAATGAAGTAGGGTGCAAAGAAAAGGTATATCCAAACGCGGCAGTGTCGTATTTCAGAGAAGAGTAAAAAGGAACTTGGTACATTTTATACGAGTTCTAAAGGCCAGGAAAAAAAATTTGGGACAAAATAAAATTAAAAAAAAGAGAAAAAAAAAAACCTGAAAGGATTCAGATTTTAGATTACGTCCAAAGGGATCTTGCTTAATAATATAATAACTTGCCGAACGAAACAAACATTAAACTAAACCCAATACGAACACAAAAACCAACCCAATATAATTCCAATCAACCCAATTATCCATCCAGTACAGACCCAATAACCAACACAGTACAATTCCAAAAATTCTAATAGCCAACCCAATGCAACTTCATTTACAAACAAAGAAACATAAGCACTAAATTGAAAAGTGAATCGGACATTTTTGTGAAACGACGCAAAACGCCCAAACGAAAGTAATAGTCCTTCGGGACTACATCCCTTTGGACTAATAAATGGCCCAAAAGTAATGAAGAGGGAAAAAAAAATAAAAAGGGCCTATAAAAAGAAAAAGAAAGGAACTAAGAAACATATCTTAAAATACGATTGTCCAAACAAAAGTATATATTAAGTAAGGTATCCAAACATATTCATACATTTTTTTTCAAACAACATCAGACAAGATCATAAAACCATACACAGTGCGGCAGCATATCAGCAGAAATAAATAAAATAAATATCAGAATTTTTTTAATGTTAATTATTTTTTTAATGTTAGTTATTTTTTTTATTTAAACGTTATATTTATTTATTAATTTAAACATCATAATTCACTATATATTTGTACTAATTTAAGAAATTGAGACAGACTTTATTAGTATATGCTCATTCTAAGAGGATAATTCAAGGAAATATAGGTTAATCTTATTGTTTCCTTTATTTGCGAACTGAAAGAAAAATTACGATCGAAAACAGTAAAACTGTAACCTTATACATTCATCGATGCCCAAGATCCCCTAAATTCCTCAAAGGGGCCCAGATGGGGAGTGCTAATAGACGGCATCTACTGATAAGGAAAGCGTCACTAAGGAAAATTACAGGAAAAACAAGCATATGATTTAAAGCAATTTCTAACTATTATTTAATGTCAGAGGCCTACAAACATAATAAATAAATTAATTTAAAGACAGCTCAGTGATACATATCTGATTTAGTTTAGAGAAAATAAAGCTACTTATCTGAAAGCTCCTGTTTTCCTTCGGATTGCAGAAGAATGAACAGCGAGGAAGATGGGACCACTTTTGCACAGAAAAACTGTCACATTTGAGGGCGAGACACTTCGGAGAAAAATTGTACTACCTTTTTTAAGAAAATGAGGCTTTTTTCCGGAAAACATAAAAATTTCGGAGCTGGCCAAGCTGCTGCCTCCATCGTTCGTACTGCGGTTTGCTCAAATACGAATGATGCGGCTTATTCGAATACGAATCATGCGTTTGCTGTTCGAATACAAATGATGCGGTTGCTAACAATACCTGTGTGTCACAATGCGCGCACATTTTTGTGATTGATAATCGATGTTTGACAAGGGTAATAGAGCAGCTCGTGGATTTTGCCACGGACATTAGACTCAACAATTTGTGATTTAGTTTCCATGTGCAGAACAGCAAGAGAAATATGGGTGAAGTTGCATGAATTGCTTGGAAAGAGAAATAAGCAAGCACAGTATGCACGCCGGGTGCAGTTTTCATCATTTGTGCGTGATCTTACAGATACAATGGCCATGCATATAGCAAAATCAGAACGTCTGGTGTCACAAATGCATGATTCAGAAATTAAATCAAAGGACTTTGTTACTATAACCTAACTATTAGAAACTCTCTCTAAGGAATTTTAGCCACTAAAAATGACTTGGTGTGCAAGGCCGGAAGAACAGCAAACACTGCCGGAATTGAAGGGACTCTAATTTCAGAAGAGCAGAGAAAGATATCAGAGCCATCTAGGGAGAGTAAACGTGTCGTTTTAATGGCTAAAGATATTGTTGGAAAAACTCCAAGCAAGCAAACATTTTCAAGAAAACATGGGCCTGTTAACAACCACAGAAAACAGTATAAATAAAGTCCAACTATGGGGAAGCCTTTATTAGTGAGTGTCTCATTGCGACTAATAATAATACATGTGTACTCGACACTGAAGCCGCTCAGCATATTACAAACAAAATTGACTGGCTTCAATTATATACAAATTTTGAGCGCCCAATTGAAGTAAGAGTTGGTAATAATACAACAATGAAAGCTTATGGTCATGGTGTCATATGAGTTAAAATGTTAGTACAGAATTAATGGAGAAACAGCTTCATGAAAAATGGACTATATGTCCCTGATGTTGCAAAGAATTTATTTTCTATAAGCCAGGAGCTAGATCATGGATGCGAGTTTTATATGTCAAATGATAAATATGAATTTTTGAAATCCAAAAATGTTGTTCTTCTTAGAATTCGCTGTGGTAACTTATTCAAGTTATTGTGCAAAATTGTGCCTCCTGAAGTTTAGTGTAGTGTTGTGTATCTCCCTGAAAAGCAGGTAAGTGAAACGAATTCTCTACAGCTGTGGCCTGAAGAGCTGGGACATTTAAATAAACAGCATGTGAAAAAGGTTTTACAGTTCTATGGCATTGAAATAAAATTGGATAGTGATTTTTGTTAGGCCTGCATATTAGGAAAACAGCATAGGTTGTCATTCCAGAGTTGTCAACAGTGTGCTAACGAGGTTGGTGAACTTGTTCATACTGGTCTTTGCGGGCCTATGGAATACGAATCCAGGTGGTTCTCGCTATTATATATGTTTTACAGATGACTTCTCTAAGTACAGAAAAGTTTTTTTCCTAAGCTTAAGTCAGAAACCGTAGCTAAGTTCGAAGAATTTTGTACATTTTTTCAAAATGAAACAGAGAAGCCAATCAAGGCAGTTTTAAGTGGTGGTGGACTGGTGTATATAAACAAGGACTTTAGGAGTATTTTACGAAGAATGGCAGCAGAGCTTCGCTGCACACATCCTCTATACTCCCCTGCAAAATAGAACGGTTTAAACAAATAGAACACTTGTTTATTAAGCTCGAACAGTAGTGATTGTTAGATCTTTTCCAAAGTCATTATGGGCTGAGTTGGTTAACACTGCTGTACTAGGTACTTTTTTTAAAACTATTAAACATTCTGCACTTACACAATACATCATTTATTCGTGCCTTATTTACATAGCATTGAAATGGTAGCACTAAAAATACAAGATTACTATGCGCGCTTTATAAACATGTTATCGTTCAACTCGGCTTCCATCATAATAATCTGCCATTGCCACTCGGGGAAAAATAAAATACTAAAAAAAAAATCAATGGGTTACGTTTACAGCTGCATATATATTAAAAAAGGCTCGAACCTCATCAATAGATGGCAGGTCTGCATTTGAACTGTTTTGTGGCAGAACTCCAAGACTTAGAGTTATAGGTACCTTAAGAGTTATAGGTACAGTCGGTCACAAAAGTATTTGAACACCGGAACCCCATTCAGAAAATATAATTTTCAGATGTGGAGGGAACTCTAGCTAATCTTGGCTACACGAGAAAAGGTCCATTTTTGGGTTTAATGAGAAAAAAAAGCAGGTCCACTTTGGTTCGACAAGGAAAAGTCGTTTAAATCCATTTTCCATATTTGAATCTGTTACCATACAAAATATTTTAAGATCATGGGCACCAGCAATGTTTCCAAGATATATAGAATGTCCAAGCTCCGAACCATTACCGAATCCACTAGCCTTTTTTCAAGAGAGCCATAAAACATACCATCCATTATATTCAGGTGAAGGAGATGTTGCATCATCAAGAACACACGCTGGTCTGAACGGAAAAGCCAACTGTTTGTATAGATAGGCAATTCATTTCGAAAGTGAAAAAGGTAAAATGAAACCGACTGGGAAAATGAAATTCTTTTTTATAATGTCTAAAGACGGTATAAAAATTAACAAAAGGTGTTCAGTTTTTTTTAATATGTGTTTCAGATTTTTCTCTGAGAAACATTTTCCAGTTGATTTCACTTTACCATTTTCACTTTCGGAATGAATTTATTATCGATATAAACAGTTGGCGTTTCGCTTCAGATTTGCGCGTGCTGTTGAAGATGCAACATCCTCGATAAAGAGCTCTTCATAGCAGGTAGGATATTTTTGGAATTGTTTTCTTATTAGCATGGTTTTGGAATTTGGATAGACATAGCTTTTATGTGTTCTTTTGGAACCTGAAGCGAATAAGATGTTTTTCAAACCTCCATCAAGAATTTATGATAACTATTTCAGCATTTCTCTTCAAAACTTCAACATGATGACTACTATATATATTTTATGATACTTTTGGAAAAATGTGATAACCAGTTTATCGATCGACCCAACATTTCTCTTCAAAACTTCAACATGATAACTATTGTGTATATTTATGATTCTTTTGAAAAAAATAAGATTCAACCCAACATTTCTCTTCAAAACTTCAACATGATAACTATTGTGTATATTTGTGATTCTTTTGAAGAAAATGGGATTCAACCCAACATTTCTCTTCAAAACTTCAACATGATAACTATTGTGTATATTTATATTTCTTTTGAAAAAAATGGGTCCAACATTTCTCTTCAAAATTAATGATATTCTATATATTTTAGGATCCTTTTGAAAACAAATGGAATTTATCGTTCAACCCAACATTTCTCTTTAAAACATGATAAATATTGTGTATATTTATAATTCTTTTGGAAAAATGGGCCCAACATTTCTCTTCAAACATGATGACTATTGCGTATATTGTTTTGGAAAAATGGGGTTAGAATAACCGATCCAACGTTTCTCTTTAGACATCTTTGATTCAAATTCTGACTTCGTTTAATATCCAATTTATTTCACTTCACAAACACAGAGAGATTAAAGAGGCTATTTACATACAGAGTTTAACATAATGATCAAATGATCCGTACATCACGAAGAAAAATAACATTTAATAACTTACGTATCGTACCTTAAATGTTGCGAAGATAGAACGGGAATTCCCCGACAGCTTAATTCAAAAACAGACCTGGTTGCCAGATTCATAGATCGAAATTATGAAAAATTAAATATTAGCAAACAGGAAATAGTAAACTTCATAGGAGTGGCAACATCCTCCCACCTTTTGTATTGCAGGCAAATTTACCTTAAAGCAATACAAAACGAAATAATACACATATATAGCAGATATAAATTGTAATACATGAAATGAAGTTGAACTAAGAATTATAAACATGTGAAA